>PVIR01016623.1:0-36294 GCA_004026965.1 Petromus typicus | reverse complement strand
GCCAGCCTGAACCACAAAGCGAGACCCTATCTCAAAAAACCTAAAAAAAAAAAAAATAAGCAGCCGAGCACGGTGGCACAAGCTTGTAACCCCAGCATTCTGAGAGACTGAGGATGGAGGATCATAGGGTCAGCCTGGGCCACTTAGCCACTTAGTGAGATCCTGTCTCAAGAATGCAAAGGCCCTGGGTTCGATTCTCAGTACCCCAAAAATTAAATAAGTAAAGCCCAAGGCCCAGAGCTTTCCTGTTCCTTGTCTGAGTATGCAGCAAATCAACACTGTCTAGGAACTGCAAAGTTAGCCGCCACCAGCCACTGCTTCTGCAGGGCTTGATCTTAGACACCCCAACCTCTCGTCACCTTCTGTTGTTTGTACCCCACCCTGCTTAAGAAGCTCTGTGGTAGGGCCGGGGAGTTAGCTCAGTGGTTCCGGCGCCTGTCTTGCAAGCGCAAGGGCCCGGGTTCGATTCCCCAGTAACCACATACCATACTGGGCGTGGAGACTCACGCCCAGCAGCAACCAGTACCACATACCACAGTGCCGGGCGTGGTGGCTCACGCCTGTAATCCCAGCACTGGGGAGGCAGAGGCAGGAGGATTGCTGTGATGTGAGTTGGAGGCTGAGCTCAGGGCCAGCCTGAACCACAAAGCGAAACCCTGTCTCAAAAAACCTTAAAAAAAAAGAAGCTCTGTGGTAGCTGTCCAAATGCAAGGAGACAGCCGTCATTACCGCCCAGCCTTCTGCTGGGCCAGAGACACCAGCACAGACCCTGGTGGGCTAGTGAGAGCCATACTTTACTTCCTCCCACCACCACCTCACTACCCATCCCCAACACTACCCCAAAAGTCACTCCCCTGGAGGGTGTGGTCTGCAGAGGTGTTGGGTCTGGGTCTGAGGCAGAAGCTGGCTCTTAGGAGGAAGGGCCAACTAGGTGGACTTGGAATTCTCAAGGTCAGAGCCTGTCTCTCCTGCCCTCACCCTGTACCTGGCACGAAGCCCTCCCTTGGCCAGGCGGCTGGGCCATGCAAGAGAAAGCTGAAAACTGTGACAAGGGTCGAGGGGTTGCCTCGGAAAGCCTCTCCAGAGGGTGGTTCTGGGCATGGGTACAACCTGTTCTTAACATGGCTGCCTTGCAAGGAATGGGGGTGGGTGGGAAGAGGCAGGGAAGGAGGGGCCTGGAGAGTGTAGGGGGGAGTGGTGGGCTGCAGACAGGGAGGGGGCTGCACAGCACCAGTGCAATCTGGCTCAGCGTTCAGGTAGGACAGTGGAGCCACCTAGTTACGGTCAGATTAGAACTCAGATTAGAACCTGCAGCCCTGTCTTCACACACCACTCAAAACCCAAGACTCCCTATGTCTGAGGGAGTTGGGCGGGGATTTCGTTAATGAGTGTACAAAAGCTGTGGGCTATGGTTGGAGACTTCTACACACTTCAGCCCCGGCCTTCCTTTCCCCGCCCTAGGATTCTGCAGTAGGGACTTGAGGGCGAGCAGTGAAGCAGTATTTCAGTCCAGATGTGGGCACAGACCACAGACTCCTGGCCTCTGGAGAAAGGAGGGAGGCTGCCTAGTGACCTCAAGTTGCCTTCTGCAGCCCCCTCCCTTCTCCAGGCCAGAACTGTGCCTGACACTGCTGGCGGCCACTGTGCTCTGCTCACCCTCACTGCCCCGTGGGCTCTTCTCCTAACCCCTCGCCATGCCAACTTTCGGATTTGGAACTGCAGCTGTGGGCAGCCTGCCACAACCCTCCTAACCTCTGATAACTAGATTCCAAAGTCCCAAAGAGGCAGAGGTGGCGGGAGAGGGAACACAAACCAAACTGCCTCTTCCCCTTTCCCAGAATCCCCTCTGAGGCCCTGTTCTATGTAAGAAAGCCTTGAGCTAAGAAAGTATCACTGTGTTGGGGCCGGGGATTTAGCTCAGTGGTTCTGGTGCTTGTCTTGGAAGCGCAAGGGCCCAGGTTTGATCCCCGGGTTAACCATATGCAATCAGTACCACACACCACAGTGATGGGTGTGGTGGCTCAGGCCATAATCCCAGCACTTAGGAGGCAGAGGCAGGAGGATTTCTGTGATGTGAGTTTGAGGCTGAGCTCAGGGCCAGCCTGAACTACAAAGTGAGACCCTGTCTCAAAAAAAAAAAAAAAAAAAAAAAAGAAAAGAAAAGAAAATATCACCGTGTGGGTGAGGGAAGGGCTGGCACTGAGTGCTCATTCAGCCAATATTTAGAGTGCACCTACTACGTACCAGGTGCTGGGAGACTGGTGTGCTCAAGTGCAATAGCACTTGCTTTCGGAGGCTCAGCAAAGAGAACACAGAGGGTCCTCTGTGGGACCTTGTGTCCCCACAGTTGTTGGGAACAGTTGTCCTGATCCACGCCTGTGAGCCTGTGCACACAGCAGAATTCAGCTGCTGCTGTGGAACATTTGCTCCCCACAGAGCCTTTTCCCCAGGCCTCCCGTGGCCAGTGGTACCCCTGGAAGCTCTCTCACCAGGTTGGGCAGATCGGAGGGAGCAGGTGGGCCTGGGTTCTGGGTATTTTTAAGGCTGTCCGAGTCTTTTTTGACAATATCAAGCAGATAGTGTGTCCCGAGGGCTTCAGGGAAGCTGTTAGAACCAAGGCCATTTGCCCCTGCTGTCCAGAGCTGGTTAGTGCTTCTGAGGAAGACCAGGGACCTCTATGCCCCTCCAGGTTAGAGGGGACAGGCTGGGGGCTGCTCTGCTGAGGGCTGACCCCTGGGGATCCACTCTGTCCCTTTCCAGGCTACTCCCAGAACCCTCTGTTCCCCGATGGTGGAGTTCAAGGAAGAAAACGTGGAGAAATCGGTCTAGCTTCCCTGATTGCCCAAATCAAAACAGAGCTATCAGTTCCTCCTAGGGCTTCCTCAAGTACTTCTTTTGATTCACTTTGTGCACCTGACTCATCAAACCTAGATTGGAAACGACCTTGAAGTTGGCTGACTCATTCTGCCGCAAGCAGGCCTCCGTCTACCTACACGGTCTGAAAGTGCACACCTTGTCCTCAGGCCAGAGCCCCGATGTCTGTAGCCTGAATCTCCTGGTGGATGAGAGGACACAGGGACCCCTTTGCACCCAGCCTGTGCTAGGGCTCTGGCTGCTGAGGATTTCCCCCCAGAGGATCTAGGGGATGAGTTGTCCCTTCTGCTGTCAGAGCCTCTAACCAGAAACCTTGCAGCAAGATTCTGGGTAATCAGCCCTCTTGGTGAGGTGCAGAGCCTGTTGAGCTCAGCCTGGGAAGGGCTCAGGCCCTTCCTCTGCATGCAGTGTGAGAGAGGCCACATGAAAAGCCAGCCCCGTGCTAACTGATTCTCCCGAAGGTGAGCTTCAGCTTTAGAGTCCTGGCTTCGTGGTGATGGCAGCAGTGCCTTCATCTGTGTCCTGGGAGAACCCACCCTGTCCCTGTATGCACAGCTGTCCATGCTGGGCTGCTGGGTACACAGCATGTGCCCTGGAACTGCCCAGCGGGTCTCCACAGGGCTGCATCATAACCTGAGTCCTCAGGTGGCATTTTAGCAACATAAACCTGAAGCCCCAGGACAAGGCCCAGGGGTCTGTTTGGTAGCTGTCCCCAGCTAATGCCAATGTGCACTGTGGCCGGAGAACCACAGGGAGACATGGTAGCTTTCCTGACGGGATTCCTTTATGAAGCAGATAACAGAAGCTGGACTCCGACACAAACACTTACAAGACTAAACAGAGGGCACCCGGATGGAGGTAGGCTCTCACTGGTGAAGTGAGGCCGCCAGGCGAGGGCAGCTCCCAGTCCCACTGCTCCCAGCTCAGTGAGCGAGCACATGCGAAGGCCGAGAAGCACTCACTGGGCCAGGCCAGCTGGCTCCCCAGGCTGCCGTGCACTCCTACAGCTGCTTCCGTTTTAGGATAGGTGAAAGCAAGGGCTCGTGGCTGCCGTCTGCTCCCTCGCCTGCTGCTACCTCCTCCTGGAGCAGACGGCAGCCCAAGAGTCAGGAGCAGGATTAGGGGGATTAGTGCGTGTGGTTTGGAGGGCTCTGGATTCCTGCAGCCAGGCCTGGAGTCTGAGGCCCAAACATAACAAAGAGAGAAAGGGGCAGGCGAGAGGATAGATGGGAACCCCGATGGGCGAAACAGGGACGGGGGACAGTGGGCAGAGTGATGCTTGGGTCCTGTGACATTCATTTACTGATTACTGATTTCTTAGGTGTTTACTTTTTGGTTTTTTAATTTTCCTTCTTTTATTTTGACAGTCTCTCTATGTAGTTCAGGCTGGTCTTGAACTTGCATCAATCACCCTGCCTCTTTCTCTTTCTCTCTTTCTTTCTCTCTCTCTCTCTGAGCTTACATTGTGTAAAAGTTTATAGGGGCCGGGGATATAGCTCAGTGGTTCGATTCCTGGTAACCACATAACAATACTGGGCGTGGAGACTCACCCCAGCAGCAACCAGTACCACATACCACAGTGCTGAGCGTGGTGGCTCATGCCTGTAATCCCAGCACTTGGCAGGCAGAGGCAGGAGGATTGCTGTGATGTGAGTTGGAGGCTCAGTTCAGGGCCAGCCTGAACCGCAAAGCAAGACCCTGTGTCAAAAAAAAAAAAAAAAAGATTTAAGTTTATAGATGAATAATGAAACATTCTTTTCTAATTCTATTTCTCATTAGCATACCATTTTGGTGTATATACTTTCAGGCCATTTTCTATATATGTATGTTGTATGCATTGTTCTTTTATTTTAAAATCTTGGCTTGCCAAGCTTGGTGGCATATGGCTGTAATCCCAGCACTTGAGAGGCTGAGGCAGGAGGATCGTCCTGAGTTTGAGGACAACCTGGGTCCCCTAGCAAGATCCTGTCTCGAAAAAAAAAAAGAAGTTGGCTCAGGGAAGTGGCATTTGCTTATTTGCTTAGCTTGCAAGAGTCCCTAGGTTCAATGCCCAGCACTGCAAAAATAAGGTAAAACAAGGAGCCAAATTGCAATTTATCCTCTGTGCCCACTGCAGCATGTGTAAGTCAGAGCTACGTATTCTTGTGACGGTGACACCAAACTCCGTGTACAGGTGCGCTGCAGTCTTGTACTGGTCTTGGTGGTGTTTCTGCAGGACGCCATCCTGAAAGTGGAGTGGTTAGTTCTTCAGTGGGATGGATTTTACCCCACTGTGACCCCAAAGGCTTTTCAGTCTAGCCCAAGTACCTGGGGCCTCAGAACCTCCTCCTCAGCAGGTGTCCCTATCCCTCCAAGTGTTCTCAATCTCTGGTGTGAATGCTGCGTATAAACAGAGTTTAAAGAAAGTGTAAACAGTGTTTAAACAAAATGCTACCCTCTGGGGCTCTTGGCCCTCCAGTTTCCTGTTTTCCCAGGAGATCAACCAGGGAGTGATTTCTGGCTGGAAATGTGCAAACAGAGGAAAAAGTGCATGTGCCTTGGGGAGGGGCTCTGGGAGGGTCTGAAGTTTATTCAGTGCAGACCAGCTCAGGCTGGAAGCCACAGGAGGGATAAGAGCTGGTGATGCCACCTGAAACCCAACAGCCTGGGGTGCATCTCTGCCTAGCACTTGCTCACTACATGATTCTGAGCAGGTTGTGTGACCCCTGAGAGCCTCTGTCATTCCACTCCTCTGAGGCACTCAAGAATCGATTGTCCTCAGCTCCCAGACTAAGACTTAAATGAAATGATTCCTGCTGAGCAGCTGGACATGTTGGCACACGTCTATAATTCCAGTGAGCAGAAGGCTGAGACAGGAGGATCTTCAAGAGTTCAAGGCCAGCCTGAACTGCATAGCAAGATCCTGTCTCACCAGCCTCCAAAAGAAAAGACTCACACACTCCTCCTCCCTTCCTTCAGGGTAACCATTATGACAGCTGGGTGTGCATTACTGCAGACTTCTGAGACCACCTAAACACATGGACCTGTATGTACATTTGGTTTTGTAACATGACAGTTAAAACCTACTTTAAACAAAATCAAGTTTGAAGCGCCAGTAACCACAGAAGTCTTGCTGTAACACCAACTTGGACTATCCTGACCCAGTCACTCAAGACCTGGTGGGTGCCTCTCTTCTGTGTTGTGATGTGTGCTCTTTTTCTCTGGATTCCTTCCCTCTCCTTTCCATTTAAGCTCTTTCCCAGGCAACAAAATGGCTGCCACGGTTCCAGACCTCCATCCTCACACCATGTTGTCCCAGGGGAAAAAGACCTCAATGGTCTTAGATTCTTTTCCAGTCTTTTTTTTTTTTTTTTTTTAAGTTTTTTGAGATAGGGTGTCACTGTGTGGTTCAGGCTGGCCCCAAGCTCAGCCTCAAACTCACATCACAGCAATCCTCCTGCCTCTGCCTCCCGAGTGCTGGGATTACAGGTGTGAGCCACCACGCCCGGCACTGTGGTATGTGGTACTGGTTGCTGCTGGGCGTGAATCTCCACGCCCAGTATTGTATGTGGTTACCAGGGATCGAACCCAGGTCCTTGCACTTGCAAGACAGGCGCTGGAACCACTGAGCTAACTCCCCGGCCCCCTCTTTTCCAGTCTTAAAGTTGGTTCTGTGACAGAGAGTAGTGTAGCACTGGGAGAGGCAGTGTCAGCAGCCATTAATATCCCCAAACAGGGAGGGGATAGTCCCACTCTGCCCTCCGGTGGAACGGAGTGTTCTAAGGCCCACCTAACTGGACTGTGATCAGAAGACAAATGAGACAGAAGAAAGCCTGACAATGGAGGAAGAATAGAAAAGAACCAGGTGCTACAGCACACAAGTAGTGTAATCCAGCTAGTGAGGAGGCTGAGGCAGGAGGATCACAAGTTTGAGGTCAGCCTGAGCAACTTATCAAAACCTTGGTGGGGGGGAAGGTGCTGCTGGTCACCTCTGAACTGGATGTCCCACAGGGTGTGTGTGAGGGGACCAGACGTGTTCATGGCAGCCCCAGGAACAGTGGAGGAACAGGAGAGGAAATGAACAGGTTACCTAAAATAAGAGATTCCCTTCAAAACATAAATACAACAGAATAGCTTTCCTGGAGGGCAGAGAGCTAATGGCAGGTGGTCTGGGTGCAGGCCCCTGGAGCCGGCCCCTCCCCCCTCCACACCAAGCTGCCTT
Source organism: Petromus typicus (assembly GCA_004026965.1). Taxonomy (NCBI): domain Eukaryota; kingdom Metazoa; phylum Chordata; class Mammalia; order Rodentia; family Petromuridae; genus Petromus; species Petromus typicus. The sequence continues at coordinate 29,219 of PVIR01016623.1, read as the reverse complement.
TCCTCAGTCCCCTCTGCCTCCAGTGGAACTGCTCTTGCTTGTTTTTCTTTTGCTCATCTTCAGGAAGCTTTCCTGTCCTCACCTGCCTGGCCACACCCTCCTCCCCAAAGCCCCAGTGCCCACCCAGAGCCTCCCTTTCCGGGCCCTTTGCCAGTGTCACCTCTGCCAGTCCCTTCTAGCCCAGCTCTTGCCAGCTCATGTCCTCATATCCTCCCAGCTCACTACACTTGGCCTCCAGCGCTCCTGCCCGGATGGAGGTGACCAAAAGGCTAGAACTCTGCCTCAGGCCACCGTCCGGGGCCTGGAGCACCACAGATAGGGGCTTTGTGTCCCACCGAGCTCAACATGTCCCAGAGGGACTTTGTCCACTCTCTTCTACCTCTGCCTTTCCTCCTGTAGGGACAGAGGCCCCCATTCACGCAGAACGTGGGGTTACCTGTGCCTTCTCCCTTTCTGCGTCCTCTCTCATCCATCCGTATCTGCCCACTGGGACCCCTAGCTTCCTGGCTGGCTTAGTAAGACTTTCCAGGACCTGTTTTTTTTTTAATGATGGAAACAAACTACATCTAAAATTGAAGCTTCTTGGCTGGGGATTTAGCTTAGTGATTCCAGTGTCTGTCTGGCATAGAGCAAGGTCCTAAGTTCAATCCCTGGGAACCAGGGTCTTGCTTTGTAGTTCAGGCTAGACCTAAACATACCCCAGGGGAGCCTCAAACTCTCAGCAATCCTCCTGCCTTTGCCTCCTGAGTGCTGAGATTACAGGTGTGAGCCCAGCCTATAGTTACAGACTTTCACTGAAGACTTGACCTTTGCCCTGTTGGTTCTTTTCTTCTTGCCCACAGCGGTTGTTACTTTGCAAGGATAGAGGTCAGTTCCAGCCAGCGGGAGCATGGATGCAGGTGTGGTCTGAGGACCACAGGAATGACAAGTTCCTCAGATTTGCCAAATTCCTCACACTTTGATTCCGAGTAGCATTGGCAGGATCAGCACTACTTTCCCTGTTTTCGTGAACTTGCCCACTTGGATAGCACCTGGAAACTTCCAGGTGGCAAATGGCTCCTTGGAGTCCACGAGGAGAGTCGTGTGACTTAGCCCTACAGTGGAAAACTCTGCTTTGGACCTGTGTCCTTCCTACCTGTGGGGACTCTATGCTCCAGCCAGCCTCACCAAAATGGCACCCCTCACAGGCTCTTCCTTTGGACTGGATCGCTCTTCCTTTCTTGCCCTTAGAGCCCTGTCTTTGCCTTTTGTTGTACCCAGAGTCTGGGTGGGAAGTACCTGATACCACTCCCACCCCATAGAGAGGATTGAACTCAGGACCCTACACCTGTGAGGCAGGCGCGGTGCCACTGATCCCATTTGTTGAATTCCGTTGAATCTAGACCTGATTATGAGCTGCAGCTCAGGGCTTTGCCAAAGGCCCTTCCTCGAGAAAGGGCCTGAACGCTGAGCTCCTGGGTGAGAGTTGAGGAGAAGCGAGAGTTACTAAGAAAGTGAAAGTAAAGCAGAGGGAGAGGCGAGAACCTCAGAGTGAGGTCTGTGGAGGAGAAGCAGGGCTAGGCCAAGAGTTCATTCACCTCTGTCTAGCAGGCTCTTGAGCCCGCCGGCGGCGGCGGGGCTAGGCGGGGCGTGGTGGGCGGGAAGCGAGCCTGTCGGAAAAGAGAGAAAATGTGTTTTGTAATTAGTCATTGCCCCCTGGGGTGAGGCTGGGAGTTTTCCCCGGAGGTGGTTTGAACAGATTTGCAAGTTGACTACGGGGCTAACCGCCGGCTAGGGCTACAGCGGGGCTTCCGGCCCTGGTGGCAGAAGTGGAGCTTTCTAGTTTTTTCTGTCCCATCCCACTAACTCAAGGTGCTGCCTTGGAAAGGGGCCTCGCTGGCCACCTGGCACCTGCTCCGGTCTTTGACTCTCCTCGTGGTCTCCAAGGAGCCATTTGCCACCTGGAAGTTTCAGCGATTTTAACCAACTCACAATGCAGAGACTCTTGGGAAACATGAAAACATTCCAGAAATGGGGAATCTGGGCAAGAGCTAATGTCTGTCCCTTCCCACTAAAGAAAGGTGAAAGGGATCAGAGCACTTGAAGGTATGAAGGTGAAAGAAAAGTAGGGGTTACAGGTCAGCTGTTCCCACAAACATGACACCCTGGGGGTGTTGAAGTCCTATGTTGAGTCAAAGAAGGAGCCCCCCAAAGAAAAACACGCAGTTTGGTCTTTATTCCTCTATTTTCCAGGACAGTGGCTTTCAAACTTACAGTAGCATAGCTCACACCAGACATGCAGCGAGCACTCATGGCTCACAAACGGAAATGAACTTTGCAAAACCATAGGCTGGCTCCTTTTCGCCGCATGTAGCTACACTTAGTTTCCCATTCTCTTCTGGTTTGCTTTCTCAGTGCTCGGGAGTGAAGCAAGGGCACACCCATGCTCAGCACAGGACCACTGAGCCACACCCTTATGAACCCCTCTCTTCTGGAGATTCTGAGTACAGCCCCCTAAATTGAATTCATTTGGACACCATGTTGCTGCAGAGATGTTGACTATACACAGCTGGGCCTGGGGTAGTGATTTTCCTGGTGGGCACCTCCTCTGTGCTCTCCTCACGAGCACACCCCATGGCCATGCTGCGTCCTCAGTCACCCCTTGCTTCAAGCCACCTCATTTGTTCCCAGTGGAGTTTATCTGTTACCCCTAGACCCTTTAGGAGCTCTGGGGGAAGTTTCCAGAGACTTTCTGGAAGGCTAAGTTTAGGTGACAGCCCCAGGAAGCCACCATGCTCATAATCATTCATATCTCGTGGGCGTTTTGGCAAGAAGAAAACTCAAGAAACCTAGTAAGACAGGGGAGGGGCCAAGGCTGCAGCTCAGAGGTAGAGCACTTGCCTGGGGTCACAGGCCCTGGCTTTCACCCCAATAGAAAAATTGAACCCAAAGAGTAAAAGGGTCAATGGAATCTCATGCTAGAAGTCCAGAGGCAGGTGGCTGCAGAGTTGATGTGAACGGATCACCAGTCCTCAGTGCCAACCTTTGGAAAAGTCTATGCCAAAGGGGCTCCGTGAGTAGCAGCAGGTGGGAGAGTGCGCCAGGGATTCAGCCAGCTGGGTGTGCACTGAGTCACCTAGCGGCTGGCCCCTGAGGCCCACGGAACGAAAGGCTGGAGCCACCCACCGCTGCCCAAACTGAATCTGGACAGAAACAGGCATGTCTGCTCCGAAGCAGCCCCACCCCAGGTGGGGGACAACCCGGTGAGTCAGGGAGGCCTTTTCTCTCCAACGTCTCGGGCCGGGAGCTGGAAGTGACTCCAGGTGTCACTTGTGAATCCAGGCCAGCACTGTGCTGAGGAACCAGTGTCCCATTTGGCTAGACAGGAGACTTCTGGGAACCAGAAGAGACAAAATCGGGAAGAAGCGTTTTGGTGCTGCCTTCCACTTCGAGACCCTTCTAAATCTCATCTCTACGGGATCAAGGCTCCTTCTCACGCTGGTTCCTTTGGCCCATGTGCACCTGTCTGCTCGTTTTCCAGGGGGAAGGGAAGGCGGATGATGGTGGGGAGTCAGCCCTGGGGTCTAGGTCTATGGCAGCATCTGAGGGTTCAGACCTAGCTGTGAGCTGGAAGGAACCCCAGTGCAGCCTCCCTCACTTTCTGCACATGGAAAGGCAGGCCTAGAGAGGGTTAGTGACTGGCCCAAGGACACCAAACTCATAGCAGCAGGGCATGAGTCCAGGGGCTCCTGGACTCTAAGATCCTCCTCTGTCCATGTTCCACCTGTCTACCCTTTGTAGGTTCTAAGAGTCACCATCAGCGACCTGGATGACAGTGGTACCCTGTTGTTGCAAGCAGCTACCAACTCAGGCAGCATTTCTGGGATTCGGGGTGGGAGCTGCAGGGCTGCCTAGAGGCAAGAGAAAGCTGTGTCCCCGGCCTAGGCTGGTTTGTTTTCTCTTGTGCAACAGTAAAAGGGCAGGAGTGAGAATCCACACTGCAGGCCTTGAGACTGCCAGGCTAACCTTCTGAGGAAGCGCTCTGTGCCAGGGCAGTGGCGCCTGCCTTGCCAGGGGACGAGCTTGCCAGTAGGAATGGCAGAGGTATCAGGAAGGTGCACCAGGTTGAGCTATCCCAATATGTGTGACCAGAAAGAGGGCAGGTAGTGTGAATTTGCAGACAGTACCTCTGACGGGTGGCTGGAATGCTAGAGTTCCACATATTAGCCCTTGGGAATTTGGGGTACAAGCACAACATTCTTTTTACCAAGCTGCAAAATGGCAACGCTAAAAATCTTCATAAGGTAATTAGAAAGAGCCAACTATTCTGGGAGCCTGAGGTTAGAAGGAGGATCACAGTACAGCTCTGATTCAAAGGATTAAAAGGGCTGGGAATATAGTTTGGTGCAAAGGCCCTGAGTTCACTCCCCAATACTGGCAAAGAGAAAGGAGGAAGAAACATACCAGTTTGTGAATGGTCTCTGCAGGACACAGCACAGAGCTCGGAGGTGGGTGCGGAGGCGCTGGGGGTACACGCAGCACTGGGTCTGGCACAGGAGAGGCCAGGTCCCTGTGGTGACTTCCTCACTTCCCTGGCCACCTAAGGCCGCACTAAATCAACTAACTGCTGTAGGCTCCTCCCTGGCTCCAATCCAGGCACCAACGACCACCCACTCTGGGGCCCAGCAGCCAACGCATCACGGCTGCTCAGCGTTTTCTTCTCCAGCGAGCGCTGTTCCTTAGGGCCTGGCTGTGTGCCTGACACAGGGCCAGTGCTTTAAGAAATAACAGGCACTCTCCTCTCCGGGAGCTATGCCTGACCCATCAGAGAGAATCTCTTTTAGGGATACATTCGCATCTTTTGTAGGTAAAGAAACTGAGTCCCGGGGAAGTATTCATGCTGATTGGAGGTCCCGGCACTTTTAAGGCCTGAGGTAATGTGTTTAGAGGTCCAGGAGCAAAGGAGGCAGAGCTGGGGCAGAGGAGGGAGGTTCCTAGTAGCCTCAGAGATTCTCAGATCACCTGGGGTCACAGTGAAGAGGATCCTGGGACTGTGGGAGAGGAGGGGTGTGGAGTGTGTAGGAAGAGCAAGCGCGGACACGTACAGTGTGACACATGCATCTAGTGACAGGCACCCCTGGACACACAGAGACCCAAGGGACAGGCACATGAACACACAAACAAAAGACATACAGCCTTAGCTGTACACAAAAGACACACAAACAGAAACACACTCACCTGTGACTAACACCTATCAGACATACGGCAGCCCGAGAGACCCTCCCCATACACACACACACACCACCCCTGGGAAGGAAGGGCGCCTTCCTCATATCCGGGCCTCCTCGGCTAAAGCGGAGGGAAAAGCCTTCCCCAGAAGTGCTGAGTCAGCGGCGGGTGACAAATGAGCCTTGGGCGGCGCCGGGCACCGGTGAGAGCCCTTTGCATGCGAAGCGCGTGCGCGGCAGCTCCAGCCCCCGGCCAGCGGCAGCCCGCCCGCTCCAGGGAGGCCCGCGGGAGGAAGTGACTCGCTTTGACTTTGCAAACGCCGGACTTTGCAGCCCAAGGTCACGCAGCAGGCACCGCCAGCCAGCTTCCTGCAGGGAGGCGGGGTGGGCTCCGGCTGGCTCCAGGAGGCGGTAGGCCAGGCCAGGGAGGAGCCTCTGCAGGTGGGGGAGGTGAGCGGCGGCGGATTAAAGGAGCGGGAGACTGAGGAGGCTACCAGAGTAGTGAAGGCCTGCTTCTTGGGCAGTGAGTGAGGGCTGAGGCTCTTTGTGGTCCTTACTGAACGCTGCCCCCGAGGAAAACTGGGTAAGAGGGTGCTTCGTAGCAGCCTGGCCTGCTCTCTCCCTCCTGTCTGCTGGCTTATTTCTCATGAGCAGCAGGCAGACCTTCACGAAAGTCAGTCACAAACTTATAATTTCCTGCTACACTTCACCTCCTTCGCGTTGCCCTGAGGACAAATTCAGCCCCTTAAAGTGATCACTTATCTTTGGCCACTACTGACTTTAAAAGGAAAAGCTGCAAAAGTGCCACTGTGTAGGGGGGGTTGGTGTGCAGGGCCCAGAACTGCAGCTGAAAACAGACCTGGACGACCCCCCCCCGCCACACACACACACACACACACACACACACACACGGCAAAGGGGACTGTTCCAGCACCAAGCCGTCCTTCTAGCTTGTTCCCACCAAGACCGAGGTGTCTCCTGTGTCTGCCATGTTTTCGTGGCTGTCAGCATCTCAGGAGAGACCTTCCCAGGCCTTCTCTCTCAGAAGACCCCACCTTCAGGTCCTTGTTATTTACTTCCTTCATAGCTTTTCCACTGTGAATTTTTATTTTGTTTGCTTCTTTCTTGACTCCACTCCTCTCCTTCAATAAAAGCTCTTGACAGCAAAGCCTTTTGTTGTTTTGTTTGGCCCTGCAGTGCAGCCAGAGCCTAGAATTGCATCTGGGACATAGCGGCTGCCAAGCCACATGAAACACATGTGCACAGATGAGCAACAGCCTGCATGAGAACATAGCCTCAGGGACACGTGTGTAAGGAGAGGTCCAGGGCTGTGTGTGTAAGGGGGGTTGGTGTGCAGGGCCCGGAACTGCAGCTGAAAACAGACCTGTATGACCCCCCCACCTCTCTCTCTCTCTCTCTCTCTCTCACACACACACACACACACACACACACACACACACACTGCAAGTTATTTGCCATTTGGAGAAAGAACGGACAGAAGAACGTCTCTCAGATGCCACTTCCTGTCCAGGCCTACTCCAAAGACACACTTGGCCTTGCCAGGCAGCCCAAGGAGGGAGAATTTCTTTCCTTCAGAACGTCTTGGACTTCCTTCATCTGGTACCATAATGGAGATGCTGACTCTATTTGCATTCCAAATCCTGCCAGGAGTGCCTCAGTTTCCTCCTCAGGCTCTGCTGCTCCAAGGTCATTCCTCAGAGCTGTGAAGGAATCTGGCAAAGCTACAAAGTATTTGTGTCAGCTTTCTGGCTTGCTGGACTCCGAGCCTACAGGACAGATTTTTTGTTTTTGTTTTTGTTTTTGTTTCTTAATTTCTGCCCTCTCTTTTCCTGCCTGGTAAGATACTAATCCCGAAGGCGCCGTGGAATGTCCCTGGCGGGAGGAATATAGGGTTATCTGCATTGCCATCTCTGCTGAGATTTACTCACGTGCCGGGGCCTGGGAGGTGGGCACACAGGCTGAGAAGCTGCTTCTTCCCCAGTCCCACCTCACAGCTGTGAGCTGAGGCTGCAGCCCTAGTCTGGCTCATCTTGTTCCAGAAACAAAAATAAGACCCCCAGTGTAGGAGACACCCCTACAGCTCACAGCCTGTAGTCACAGCCCTGAGCTAAGCAGATTCTGTCTATCCTGTGCCTGGGGCTCCTTCCTGCCACAGCCCAGGGCAGAGCAGGCTGACTAGGCAGTGAGAGGGTGGCCTGAGGCCACTGTTCCCAGACTTCTGTCCTGACCTAACCTCTGAGTGTGGGTGAGAGCCGGGGAGGGAGTGTCCGGCAGCCAGGGTTGTCCCCCGTAGGATGGATCAGAAGCCAGAGTAGCCATTTTGGGTGAGGATGCTGCCTATGTCTCTGTGGCTCCCGCAGGGCTTCCTAGGGGCATCACTGGGAGGCCCACAGAGAGGGTGTGGGCAGAGGAAAGTGAAAAGAACATGACAATAGCATCAGCCAGGTTCTAGCACCATCCAGGAGCCAGGCCCTACCCTAGGCCAAATCCAGCTGGTAAGACAAGGAATCACAAGCTCTTGATAATGGCCAGCCCCATTGACTTTCAGTCAACAGATATTTCCTGAGCACGTGGGTGGAGCAGGCTACGCTCTAGATACCAGGAAGATGGCCATGGAAACAGACTCCGTGATTGTGGAACCTACAGCCTATTGGAAGGAAGACAGTCTCTAAGCAAAATAAGGGCCGAGGATGTCGCTCAGCTCTGCACCACCTGCCCAGCAAGCGTGAGGCCCCAAGTTTGATTGCTGACACCAAAAATAAAAGCCCCTAGGAAATAACCAAAATAACTAAGTAAAATATTTGGTGTGTCAGATAGTGTAGGTGCCATAGAGAAAAATAAAGAAGGTGATGGGGTTCTTGGAACAGGGATGGTTCATCAGTGTTAAGTGGAAAGGCTGGGGGGACAGCTCACTGAGAGATGGCTTTGATTCTGATTCATTAGGAATCATTGATCAGCACAACAAGCTAAGGATGTCGGTGAGATTATCATCCTCATTAAGGAAGAAGAAGCTGGGGCCCAAGTGCTGAATCCAAGTTCAGAGAGCCACTAAGAAGGGAAATCTGAGCTCGTGTTGTTTGTGCTTTGCAACCATAGTGTGATTCTGGACAGAGAGAGAAAGAGAGGAGGAAATATGAGGGCGTATGGCGAGCCTTGCAGTGGTGGCCATCTGTTTTCCAAGCTGAAAATCAGGACATGATCTGAAAGGGTTTTCCTACTGCTCGCGATGAGAGTGGCCGTCTGGGAGAGGCGGTTTGGACCCAGGCCTGCAGAGTGGTATTTCTGAGACATTCCAGTGGCTTGTGGGGCCCACGAGGCAGTCCAAGGGTAGGGCATTGCCATGGCAACCTCTGCCTGGCCACTGGGCCAGAAGCCTGGTGCAGTGCCACATGGGTGAGCTCCTGGGCATGGGCCGAGCCTCTGGGGGCTGCAGGGGCAGGCTGGGCCGCCATGCAGCCAACAAGAGGAGCCACAGGCAGAAGAGAGGAGTGGGTGTGGCTCATATTCTGGGCTGATCAATCGAGAGGGTAGTCTGGCAGGTTCCAGGAAGCCCCCTGGCAGGAGTCTTAAGGCAATGTGAGGAAAGAACCAGGGTTTCCCATTAGCTAAGTTTGGGTTTGAATCATCCCTCGGCAACTTCCTGCTCTGGGGTCTGGGTAAGTCACGCAGCTCCCAGGAGTTGTTTGTGAGCCTGTGCAGTGGGGGGTGGAGGGTGGGGAGGAGCAGCTCACCTCGTGGGATAGTCGCAAAGATTTTCATGCTTTGTGGTATGGCAGGAACTATGTCCGGCACACTGCAGACTCTTAAGTGTTTTTGCAGTTCCCCTCCACCTGGTAGGGCATTGGGGGCATGCCAAGACGGAGAGCTGGGGAATAGGGAGGATGGTGGAGCTTGGGAAACACAGGAGCCAGTCACCAGGGCAATGGCAGGTTCCCAGCCAAGCTCTGCACGGGGACTGGGGCTTCGTCAGCAGCAAAAGAACAATACGTTTCCGACCAGTGTAGCAGTGCCAGTCCCTTTGCAGCCTCAGGGCCCTGGGTCCGGGCTTGCTTCCCATGCCCGCTTCAGGTCTCCGGGCAGCTCTAGGGCTCTCTGTGCCACTGAACAGCAAAGGCACCTTAGCAGGTAGAAGTTCTCATTGGGCGGCTCCTTATTTTTTCTGCCCAGCTGCCTGAGCTTTCTGGGGAACTCCTTTACTGCTCTGCTTTGCTCCTGAAGACTGTTCTCAAAAAAGCAAAGGAGAAAGAAAAGGGACTTAAAGGCGTTGGCCTCCCCCACCTTCCCTGACTTCCACAGGCTGAGCTGAACTTCATCCCTCTGACCGTGGCCTCAGCACAGGCGAGCAGAACTGGAATCCAGCCCAGCTTTTACCAATAATTCACCATGTGACCTTAAGCATTCTCTCCGGGCCTCCTTGCCTTCATTGGTAAAGTAAGGGGTTCTGATCTCTAAAGTCTAATCGTGACCTCTAAACGATTGCACTCATTGATTTGTTCTTCTGGTTCATTCATATAAAGCACTTATCACTTCCGACATAGTATATTTTTGGTTTACTGTCTGCCTTACTCTACTCCAGCTCCCGGAAGGCAAGAGATTTTGCTTGTTTTGTTCACTGCTATATCCCTGCTACCTACAAAACAAAGACAATAGGAGCTTGTGTCTCTCTGTGTCCTAGAACGAAACAAAGATTGCACATTTTAACAGGGGACTTCAGCAATGAAAGCATCATTTCTAAAGTGGAAGACAAGGTAAGGAGACCCGTCAGGAATGAACAATAGGCAAATGATGAGACTGAGGGAGGCCACACCCCTGGGACTGCCTGGCCCAGCAGGACAGGAGCAGGAGCTGCTCTTTTGGCAAAGGAGGGAAGCAGCCACTGCCCTCCCACGGCCCAGCAGGGAGGTGAGTGGATCCAGGCCCAGACCTCATTCAGTTCCTGTGGCGCTGATTGCTTCAGCCTCACCCAGCCAAGGTAGACTGTGAGCTGGACGGGGAAATGTGCTCTTTCAGCTCAACACCGAGGCACATTTGTGTGCACTGGCACTGGGCCTGAGTGTGTAGCTGTAGACAAACGAGTGAGTGACCGGCAGCTTTGTAAAGATCGGCCCCTGCCCTGTAGGCTGGGTGTTGAAGCCCCTGTCCTCAGCCAGGGCTCTCCCATCTATATCCACTTGAGGTGGCAAATATGTTTACAGTTACGCTGACGTTGAAAAGAGGAGCACCATTGAAAGGAGTCTCGAGGGGAGGGGAGGACAGAAGAGAAGGGGGTTGATAAGAGCTGGCTATGGAGCTCTGAACCAGCCAAGGTCAGATCTTGAAGGTCAGGAAGTGACCTTCAAGTTGTAGCTGAGCTTCATGATCTTGGACCTGTTTCCTTGACATTTCTGATCCTCTGTTTTATGGTCAGTTGGGCGAGGCGGGGGTGACTAGGCTGTAGGAGTTTTGTGAGGATTTAACGAGTATCCCTCCATTGCTTAGCACAGAGCCTGGGCACACCACGAGTCTCTATGATTACAATGAAAGGCCAAGGGCCACCCCAAGCCCCTTCCTGTTTCTCACCCGACAGGGGATCTCCACCCCCTCTCCAGCTCCATTTAATTCTGAGTGTTTTAGGTCATTCTGTGCCTGGCGTTCTGCCAAGGCTGTGACAAAGACAGGAGTTTCTGCTCATTCATCCTAATGCAAGTTCCTGCATTTATGATAATAGGGGAAAATGCTTGAAAGGGCTCACTGCCTGCAGAGGGGAAATCGGCTTAGAATGGAAAATCTAGTCCTTCCTTGGCTCAGCTCTCCCCTCCCTGCGCTTTGGCAGAGGCTGCAGAAGGGAGGGTAGCCGGGAGGGAGGAAGGGGAGGAAAAGAGGGCAGGAAGAGGTGGCCAAATGGGGGCTGAAGGGCAGGGTGGGGACAGGGTCGAGGGCCTGGCACGCCTGGTGAATGGGTTTGGGGTGGCTGAGGAAACCTGCCCAAAAGGCAGAGTGAAAAGGCCAGGCCCTGTGAGGGCTGTGAGTGTTTCCATGGCGACCCCAGTGGCTGCCTGAGCGGTGGCACTGGCTGGCTCCGTCTCAGGGCCTCGCCTGCCACCACATGGTTACCCAGCTCAGTATGGCAGAAGAATCTGATGCGTGGTCTTGGCCTGGCCTGTCACCATGCAGTGCCCCCGTGTCCTGGGACCAGGGGTCAGGGAGGCAGCATCGGGTCCTCTACATCAGCACCTTGTGTTGTCCAGAAGGAGAGACGGGCTGCCATGCTGCAGGGCCAGGCCAACTGGGGGCAGGTTCTTGGGGGCCTGGACGTAGGCAGCCAGGGCAAATCTGGCAGGAAGTGGACGAGGTACAGATGACCAGCCTCGGTGCTTGGTTGGAAGAAAGGGTGACGAACTCTCCCACCTGTTCCTGTCTAGTTCCTCCAGTTCCCCTGACCTACAGTGACTCGGATCTCAGTGGTTCCCACGGTTGTTGACTGAATGTGTAAAATGAGGATGGAGAAGAAAGAGTGGTAAACCATCAGGGGATAGAGATGTGCTCGACCCAGACACACACGTCAGTCCTCCAGAGGCCACCACTGAGGACACCCTTGCTGAGACAAAGACCTGCCGGCCTCTTCTGTGTGCGCACTCTCTGAATTTTGTCACCTACACATGTGATTTTTGTTCCAGTGGTCACCTTAGCATTCAAATTGTTTTTTCACCGACTGACTGACCGACCGTTCTCTTCTGTCCCAGTGCAGAACTCCGTTTACCAGTCGAGTCACGTGCAGCTCTTTCTCCTAGGCCTTAGAGTGGGTCTGTCTGCCTGTGAGTGTGTGAGCCTGCAAGGGCTTGGCACTAAATTCACAGCAGTTGGTTCCTTAACATAGAGAGGGGCGTTAGTGGTGGCCAAGGATGGCTCAGAATACCCTTGGCGGTCCTCGGTCCAGCCCCAGAGCTGCTCAGTGGATACAGATCTGTGAATGTTCGCAGCTACTGTGCCATCTTTTATGGCCATCTTGGAATCCTCTCTGCTGTCCCTGTCCCCGCACGCCCCCATGCACCTGCTGCTTGGTGACGAAATGGAGCTGGGGTTCTTGTGTGTATCCAGGCCTACCCTCAGCTCCCCAGGCTCCCTTCTCTAGTGCTCGCCCTCTCTCCAACTCTCTCTCCAACTCTCCCCCAAGTCTGCCTTATCACTTGGTAGCACTCTTAGGGCATCTATAATTTTTTTTTTTTTTTTTTTTAGTATTGGAAATTGAACCCAGGACCTTTGCACTGAGCTACATCCCCAGCCCTTCCTTTTTAAAAATTTTATGACTGCATCTCTATAATACATCATGACTACATGCACTGTGGGAAATCGGTCCATGTACCTAATACACCTTCATTCTTTTTAGTTCCCCTTCCTCCCCTCCCTCTCTAAGGGTGTCAGTGATTGCTGATGCCTTTTCAGGTGCACACATTTCATTTGGTACTTATGCTTCGTAAGAGTTGCTTTCCAGGCTGGGGATTGAACCCAGGGCCTCTCTTATGCTAGATAAACTTCCACTGCACTACATTCCTGGCCCTGATTTTTTTGTTGTTGTTGTTCTGTTTTTTAAATTTTGAGACAGGATTGCCCTAAGACTCCATATTGCCCATGCTGGGCTCAAACTTTCCATCCTCCTGTCTAGGTCTCCTAGAAAGCTGGGATTATAAGTATATACCACCATGTCTGGCTTGTAATTGCTTTGTTATACTTATTGTCATCACATGTTTATTGCTTGAATATAAGGTCATGATGCAGGATCTTTAGGAGAGTCATTTGCCTGTGAAGTTTGAGTCCCTGGAACAGTTTCTGGCTATCAGCATGTGCTCAGTTTTTTGCTGGAGAAATTAACAGAGCACGAGTGAATGGATAAACCAGGAGAGCTGACCAGCTTTCTTCTTAATGGCTCTCTCTTCTGATAGGGTTCAGGGGCCCTTTGGGCATTTTTATTTGTCTGTTTCCAAGAAGGGCTGGATTCTAAATCCCTCTGGAGCCTGGAATACTGGTTTTTATTTTTGTTTTGTTTTACTAAGACAGGATCTTGTTCTGTAGTTCAGGTTGGCTTTGAACTCAGAATCTTACCAGGTTTTGGGGTGCTGGAGACTCCTAGAGATGATTTCTAGGTTCTTTCTGTCTTTTTTCTTTTTAGAGACAGGGCCCTGAACTCACTGTGTAGTCCAAGTTAGCCTCTAAGTCACAGCAGTCCTCCTGCCTCTGCCTCCCAAGTATAGGGATTACAGGCACGAGCCATGGCGCCTGGCACTGTGATATGTGGTACCAGGGATCAAACTCGGGACCTTGTGATTGCCAGGCAGACGACGGAACAACTGAGTAAATCCCCAGCCTGATGAGACCATTTTAAAAACAACAGGGCTCAGGATGTAGTTCAATGGTGCCACCGCTTGCTTGGCAAATACAAGGTCCTGAGTTCAGTCCCCAGTTCTGCAAAAATAAATAAATAAATAAGTAAGTAAGTAAAGAAACAACAGTGGAGAAGGAGAGGGGAGGTGGCCTGTGAGCCGTGGGCCTTTTGGAGCTGCTTAGACTTTCTTGAGGGTGCCATGGAGCAGAGGCCTGGTGGGGTGGGCTGCCCATCTCTCCTGGCTGTAGGCAGGCGTGGGAGGGACTGCTGGCAGGGTCCCAGCAGACTGGCACTCCAGACTTACAGACTGGAGGTCCAGTGGAGCACTGGGGAGGGATGGAGCCAGCTGGGCCCCGGGGGCTGGAGAGGCGCTGGAGGCTACAACCCTCCCAGCCACGCTCCTTGTTACTTTTAGTTCTGGAACGTTCCTCTCAAGCCCCCTTCACTTGTGTTTATCTTGCTTTTGTGTCCTGTTCTCCTCTGGCAATTTTGTGTGGAGGAGGAGAGGGTATGGAGAGGTGGACAGGCTGGCTGGTTCTACCTTTTCCCCTGCTGTCTGCACATGCAGTGGGAAAACAAAGCCTGGCTCTGCCCAGGCTATCTGTCTGCCACCATAGACCAACCCTGCACAATAGGCAGCTATCTCCTCAACAGGCCAAGCTTCCTAGGGCCAGCTAGGCTAGAAGGGCCAGCACTCCTATCCCTTCTGCTGGGTCCCACACTCCGGGTCCTATGAAGAAGCAGATGTGTGAGGATGTGCAACAGGAGCAGCTGCACTGGGGACAGGGTGTCAGGTCTAGTCTGGAGAATGATTCCACACCTTTCTATGTCAGTAGCTTGCTCTGTAAAATGGGACTGGCCTTTTCCCTTCTTAGAGCGAGCTGCAGGCCAGAGTGAAGAGAAACAGCCTGGGCAGGCCAGGCCAGGCTGGGCACCTGTTATCCCGGCACTCCAGAGCCTGAGGAAGGAAGATTGTTATGAGTCCTGAGTTTGAGGCCAGTCTGCGCTGCATAGTGAGATCCAGGCCAGGGCAGCCGTGAGGGTTGGTCATATCTAAAACAGGACTTTTGGACATGAATCTCCTGCAGTCTTTTCAGGGGTGTTTGGAGGGAACCACCTCTTCTCCAAAGTCTGCCCCAGTCACTGCCCTGCCAGGGGTTGCTGTGTTCTGGGATGTGGTTACGGGTGAGGGTCACCCCAGTCTTTCCTCCTGGCTGCAGGATGCAAGGTGATCACCTTCTGCCTGCCACCATCACAGACTCCAGACTGTAAAGTCACCTCATCTGCCCAAGGGCACTGTCAGGCCAGGGTAGGGCAGCAGGACCGGCCGAGGAAGAAAACCCAGTCCTGGGTCTCTGTGCCGACTTCCTTCTCTGAGCCCATGCTGAACCTTTTGCCTCTACCTTTAGTTTCCTCGGAGGAGAACCTACCTGCCACGGGGGCTTGGCATCACCCGGGAACAGGGCAGAACCGGGAAAGAGGGTGAGGCCATCAGTCTAGGTGAGCCGCGGCCACCTGGTGCGAAAAGGGCAGCAGGCTCCCTCTGGCCACTGATGGATTGATGTGCCAGGCAAAAGATGGTCATGTTCCAGGTGCCCAGGTGCATGTCCTGGGTAAAAAAATAGGTGGGGAATTCATTTGAGCCACTACAATCCCTAGGCATGGACTAATGACACTTAGAGGTGGCAGCTGGCATATCTGGGCAAGAACTTGACCTTTAGAGCAGGAGACAGAAATAGTCCCACCAAGACACAGTCCTGTGTGGTAGAGGTGCCCAGGCTAGGCCAGGCAGGTCCAGACACGAAGAAGAGAGGCAGCCACATCAGCACAAGCAGTGCCAGGCACTATGCTGAGCTTTTATTCCTCTACTTCCCACCTCCAGTCTGTCTGCAGGGTGGGCATCACCTCCATTTTACAGATGAAGAAACTGAGGCTCAGGAGCACAGCCAAGCCTGTAAGAGCAGAACTGGCATGGAGCCAGACCCAGCCGGCCTTTGCACACACTTGGACAGTTGCCCGAAGCACTGGCAGGGTGTGGGAAGGAGGGGAGCTGGGTCTGTCCTAAAGGCCAGCCCGATCTGTCATGCAAGCCTGGAGTCCCAACAAGGCCAGCTCTGACCTCTGCTATGTAGCAAGTGACCACAGGGCCCTTCACCTTGCAGTCAGTGACAGCCTCCCTTGTCTCTCTTGTTCCAGGAAAAGGAAGGTCAGCAGTTATCCCTAGCTTCCCATAACCATGCCCAGTTCATGGCTGAGCAGAGCCTGAAATCCCTCTCCAAACAGTGGCCGTGTCAGAGTGAGGGACCAGCTCTAAGCTTAGGCCTGGCAGGGCAAGAATAACAGACTCAAAATAACATTGCCAGTGGCTGGCTCCTTCCTCCTCCCCCCGGCGGCTTCCAAGCCTCAGCAACCCCAGCTGTTTCTCCTTATCTGAAGCCTGGGAGGCTGGTTGCCTGGATACCAGTGCTGCTGATTAGTGGTTGGGTCCTTCAGGGATAGGCCAAGCTGAGCATCCCCAGCCAGCAGGGCGTGGCATTGTGGCCCCTAGGCCAGCCAGTGCAGGTCCTTGGAAAGGTGACATAGGGGCTAGAGGTAGGGTGGTTACGTTGGGAGCAGGATACCCCCCATCCTACTTGTCTCAAAGGGGGTATTTGCAGCGGGAGAACCTCTGCCTTGCATCTCTTTGCGGACTATGCGATCTTTGTGGCATTACTGTCTTTCGAGTGTTTGCTTCTCTTTTTCCTGAAAAAAGGGATGAATTGCTTCTAACTCAAAGAGCTGTTCACAGAGTAAATATGATGATTTGATGACTTAGAATGGTCATAACCACCCTGTCCCCCCAAGCACAGGAGGGGCCTTTCTAGAATCTTCCCTTTGTGGACCCAGCAGGGAGGCTGAGGCAGGATTCTGGTGGGCCTCAGAGGACGTGACACTGCTCCCATCTCCCTGCTCAGGGCGGGGTTGGGGGTCTAAACAATGCAAGAGGTCACACCTGGGGTGGGTTGGCAAGACAGGGCAAGAGAGCAGGCCACAGACTGCAGCCACGGAGTGATTGGACAACGTGCCTGGTATCCAGCCACCAGCCATGTCCTGGCCATGGTGAAGGGAGGCTGAGCGCAGGTGGACGACTCAGGGGTCAGGAAGAAGCCGCCTGGCACTGTGAGCTGTCCAAGGCAGAATGTCACCGCCTTGGTGGGAACAGAAGTCAGCTGGCAGCAGGGCAGGGAAATGACCCAAAAGACACACTTTTCTGGTGTGCTGGGGTCTGTGAGAACTGCCTTGCTTGAGAAACAGACGGGGAGAAACTTGGTTGTGCTCTGGGAAGGGGCCTTCCCAGTTCTCTTCTCGGCTTCTGGAGTCCCTGGCCAGTTCCACGCCCCTGGACAAGAAGCAGCAGATGATGAAAAACTCCCAGTGATCCCACACAGTGTGTGGGGCCATCATGCACCCTCTCTAGCCTCCTGCCTTGATAGTGGGGCAGAGAAGAGAGGGCTGCTGGTGGGGGGGCACCATTTCACCAGGGCCTCTACATTTCCCTCCCTGAATGGGCATGAGATTAGCCCATGCCTGTTGGTAGCAGAGAAAGAAGCCTATGAATAATGCAGAGAGGAGCACGGACAGCTAGAAAATGGTCCCTGTTTCATCAGAGCTGGGAACAGACCTTGAATACAAAATGGAGGGAAGCTGGGGCTGCAGCGGCAGAGAGCGCTGGGCACTGCCCGTGAGATCCTGAGCCTCGGGTCCCGGTATCAGCCTCCGAGTGGCACTGCAGTGGGGCAGCATTGGGAGCCCTGCCCCCTGCATGGGCATCTACAAGCCAAGGAGATATCAGCAGTGCCCACCCAGGGCTCTGGCTCTGCAGGAGGGCTGCAGGCATGGAAGGGAGAATGGAGGGAAAGCAGGGGTTCCTGAGAGGCCCTGGTTGGGCTGGGAAAATGAAAGGGTTAGAGGACTGCCTGAGAGCTGAAAAAGGAAAATAAGTCCTAGGAGGAGGGATTTGGGGTGGGCCTGGCTGGAAATGCACCTTCCCCATGCGAGGCAGAGCTGTCTTTGGGGGGAGGGAGGTCCCTGGAGGTAAGAGGCCTGTTACCTCCGTGCCTGCGTTCTGCGTTCCATGGGAATCAATGGGAGGCTTTCACAGCAGATAAGACCTGACCTGAGTGTGAGGGGACTGGCACACCCTTGGCCTCTGCTTGCAGACTGAGTGGCCCCGTTGCCATTTGATGAGGGGAGTTTCAGGGCCAAGTAGGAGGCTGTCGGGGCAAAGGGTACTAGAGACCTGCAGAAGGTAGGAGGGTTGGGGAAAAGGGCGGACCGAAGAGACCTACAGGTTTCTGGTGTGGGTAGCTCGGTGTGAGTGGGCCCTGTGTGCTGGGCAGGATGGCCCTGCCTTAGCCACAGGGAGGAAGGGGCAGTTGAAGGGATATGGATTCTGGAGTGCCCTTCCAACCGGGCCTCAGCCATGGGTAATTCTGTCCCCCCATGTGGCCTCTCAGCCTGGAGGAGACTCTTAGCCTTGGTTACAGGGACCCCTGAGGCCTTTCCTCCATATGCCGATGGCTGGTCCTTGGAGCTGCCCAAGGGGAGGCTTTCCCATTGCAACCAATTCCCCCACATCCTCCTCTTTGCCAGCAATGAGTCCTGAGGTGTGGGGTGCCCAGCAGGCCCAGCGGGGTTTCCTGGGGTGCTTCCTGAATTGAACAAAAGCTCTCAGAGGCCATGCAAACTTCCCCAGGAGAGAGCACTTACTCTTTTTGCTGGCCCCCCCATCCAGGGGCTTCTCCTGCTGGCCCCCAACTCTCCTCCACAGTTCACTGAAAAGATTTCACAGCTGCACCATCAGGCAGGACATGACCTCAGAGGCCAACGGCAGCCTAGAAGAGAGACAGCCTAGCTAGGAAGAGAGGGTACAAGTGGAGGCCAGGGCTGAGGGCTTTCAGGAGACCAGGAAGGTAGGGAAAGGGTTGGAGAGTGACGAGGCGCTGGGGGTGCCAGGAGGGAGAGGGTCCCAGTGACCTGGTGAGGGTGGGTGTGTCAAGTCCAGTGGGAAATGGAAGGTTGTAGTCAGGGAGCTCAGGGATTCATTTTTGTGTTTGTTTATTTGGTTTGAGGAACTGGGATCAAACTCATGACCTTGTGCTCCTGCGGCAGGCGGGTGGCGCCACTGAACCTAGTCTCTGGCCCACGTGTCGGTTTTTGACTGCTCTACAGAGTATTTCTTATTCTCATCACAACAACCCTCTACGGTGGATACTGCAGTTTTATCCACATTGTACATCAGAAAACTGAGGCCCAGGGAAGGGAAGTGATGATCTCTTCTGTAAGCAAGGAAGCCTAGACGTGTCTGTGCTCCGGCTGGCAGTAGAACGGGGACAAGGACAGAGTGGCAAGATGTCAAGGGTCGTGGTCCGGCTTGAGTGTTTTGGGTAGTGAGGGCAAAGGAGAGGGAGAAATCAAAGATGAGGGGAGGGGCATCTCCTGGGTGAAACCACGCACACCACCCAAGTGCAAGGCTTCTCGGAGCCTGCGGATGTGACCTTATTTGGAAACGGGGTCTTTGCAGATGGAACTAAGTAAAGATGAAGTCATTCTGGCTGAGCTTGGGCCCAGAATCCAAAGATGGGTGTCCTTATAAGAGGGAAACTTGGCCACAGGCACAGACAGACACTGAAGGGAAGGCCGTGGGGGGCTGGAGGCAGCGGCTGGGCGATGGCGGCAGGAAAGCCAACCAGTGTCAAGGGCTGCTGACAAACACAAACGCCCTCCATGCGAGGAGGTGAGGAGGGATCCCTTCCTCCCCAGGCCCTGCCAGCACTTCTGTCTCAGACTTCTGGCCTCCAGGACTGTGAGAGGCTGTGTCTATTGTTCTAAGCCACGGGACAGGACATCGACAGAGAGATAATTTGCCAGGGAGGCCCTTGGAATGAATGCGTGCTCCCACTTTGCGGAGGCATCGCCCAAAAGGAGGGGAAGTTTCCACTTTCACTCGAACAGAAAGGGAAAGGAAGGCACAATCCCACGGGTGGGCCTTGAAAGAAGGCATCAGGCTGCTCTGGCCGCCCCCTGAGAACGCCACTTTGAAGGTGTGATCATAAAAGATCTTGACCTGAGGAGAAGGGAGGAGAGGGCAGGCGACTCATGGAACTCAGAGAGAAAGGGCACATCCAGAGCGGGCGCGAGGGCACAAAGGCAAGGGCAAGAAAAAAGGAGCAACTGAGACAGCAGAAACAGAAGCGCGCCGCATTGCATCCCGTACCAGCTGAAGCTTGCAGAAAGGGCTGGGAGCAAACACTGTTTTTTTTGCAAGTGGGGGAAGGGAAGGTAGGGAGCTTAAGAATTTTGCTAGAATAAGGGAAGAGCTGCTTGGAGGTTTCAGGCTCATTTAGTACTCATGGATGTCAGATATACACAGATGCCGTTTGTCATTGATTTTCTTGGAGATAATGGACAGGCAAGCACTCTTTTTTCTTAAATGAAAAAGGGAAGCACAAATATTAACAAGAAGAAATTGGAACACAAAAACTGGGAAGGAAAGATACATGGAAGGTAGTGAGCTCCGGGTCTTTGGAGGTATTCAAACAGAGGCTAGAGGGGGCATTTGTTGGTTATTATAGACAAAAGTTTCTTGTAACTTTATAGTAGTCGTAACCATCATTCATTGCCAGACTTTCTGGGTGTACTCTACCAAATAGGAGAGAAGCTGGGTGGTTGCCTAGTCTTTATTTTTATTTATTTATTATTATTATTATTATTTATGAGATAAGGTCTTGCTTTTGTAGTTCAGGAGGGCCCGAGTTCACTATGTAGCCCAGATAAGCTTCAAACTCACAGCAATCCTCCTGCTTCTGCCTCCCAAGTGCTGGGATTACAGGCATGAGCCACCACACCTGGCATCGTGGTATGTGGTTACCAGGGAACAAACTCAGGACCTTGCACTTGCTAGGCAGATGCTGGAACCACTGAGCTAAATCCCTGGCCCTTTATTATTTTTTTGAAACAAGGTCTTACTTTGTAGTCCAGACTGGCCTTGAACTTGCTATGAAGCCCAGGCTGGCCTCAAGCTCACCATTCTCCTGCTTCAGCCTCCTGAGTGCTGGGGTCACAGGTGTGTACCACCACACTGGCTCCTAGAGGTAATGTTCCTTGCTTTAGGGAGGGCATGGGAGAAAGGCTGACGAGCTGGTGGGCCTGACTTAGCTCAGACCAGTACAACCAGAGAAATCAAAACCTTAAGATGCGTACTTTTCTTGCTCTGTGGGTTTTGTGACCTAACACATACAAACCCGGGCTGGGGGTGTAGCTCACTCACAGATGGCTCGCCTAACATGCCCAGGGTCTTGGAGCTTTTCCGCTTGATTTTTGTTGCGAAGCACCGAGTGTAACACCTCATGGCCAAATTCCCTAGCTCGCTGCCCTTCTTCAGCCTCCTCCGCCCCTGAGCTGTGGCCCATCATTGTCTATTCCAGAGTCCTTCTGAGGAACGCGCAGGAGCAGACCAGTCTTGCTCCTTGGTGGCCCCAGGGTGGCTCCTGCTTTTCTCCTCTCCCTCCCTCCTGGGCCTCGCTTCCCTTCTTTGTTCTCTGTCTGCCTTTACACTCCGGGAGATTCACTGGCTGGGGCTGAGCCAGGGTCAGACCTTGGCTCCCCTGCCATCTTCTCTGTTTGTCTGTCTGTCTGTCTGACAGGGTGATGGAGGAGCACCAGGAGACCCCCTGGGCCCTTCCCCCCCAAGTGCAGGATGCCCACTCCTGTAGCCCCTGATTTGTTCTGATCTGCTCTGATTCCCCAGCTACCACAGTATTGGCTGCAGGTGGAAAAGAAAATGGAGAAGCATGCCCTTGGTGGAGGACAAGGGTCTGCATGACGTTTTCTTTGACCTTGAGAAAGCCTGCCTGCCTTGTCTCATAGGAGATGAGCTGGAACTTTCCCCTCTGGCACTGACAGCCGGAACACAGCGTTAGCCGGTCTCCAGGGGTGGCTGCATTTTCTCACAATTGGGTCAGACTCATCTGAGGCTTGGGAAACCGGGTGAGGTGGGGCGTGGGGAAGTGATACCAGCCAGCGCACACCTTTGTGGGGATTGTGTGATGTCCTTTCCGGAGGCTCACTCGGCCTGCCCTCGCCTGGGCCACCCGCAGTTCTCCCCCCTCTGACTTAAGGTCCCCAGTTCCTCTATATTCCAAGTGATTGCTGTGTGGCCGCTGGAGACTCACTTCACTTCTGTGGGCCCCTGTGTGTGACACAGCAGCTCCTCAGTCCCGCCAGGTGATTCTGTTCTGGAATTTAAGGAAAAGAGACAATGGTTTGCTGCCCTCTGGCCTCCACCAAGCTCCTTTGCCTTTTTCCTCTAAGATCAAATGAGTGGAGAGGCTGTTTATTCTTTTCATGTGTTAAATACACGTTCACCGAAGAAAAGAAGTCAAAAGGCTAAAGTGAGAAGTACCATCTAAAAACTAGTCGCACTTGGCATTTGGTGTCTTTTCTTTGCTCCGTCCCCCTCTTCTCCTCGGAAGACACTGAGGGTTCATCTGTGACAAGTAGGCAGGGCTCCTATCGTGGTGCCCCACGTCGCACCACTGATGCCTCCAGACTAGCGTGCTAAAGCTGCTGGGCACACGCACATCTCTGTCTCCGCTGTGACCAACTTCCTTCCTCCCAAGGGTATGGCTGTTTCTTTTGTACCTCTTGGCATCGGCAGGAAGGGAGCAGTGTATGGTGGGACAGGAAAGGAACTGGGGCCTTTCTGTCCCCAGCTATGTGCGGGGACTGGACCAGGATAGCACAGGCAGGCTTCCCTTGAGTCCTCACCTAGAAGCTTAAGGTTGCTGTGCCCCACACCTCTCATCATTAAGTCACCAAGGCCTCATTCCCGTGGATAGAAAGAACAGACCCCACAGAAGCACCCTTTGGGCTGACAGACATTTAAACAGGCAATTACCCAGGAAGAAGCCGGGACCTGCTTTGCTCGCATGGGGCCTGAGGCCTTTGGTGGTCTTTTCTTTGCACCCTAAGTGGTGTGAAGAAGAAGGGGGTTGTGAGGTGACTGAAGAAGGAAAAGAAAGTGAGAGGAGAGAAGGAGGATGGGAGAACCAGCTTTGTTTCCATAGCAACCACACACGGGAGCCAGCTGCTGTCACCATGGAAACCAGGGGAGCCTGCTCAAAGGCTGCACCGTCCCAAGGGAAACACAATTTTTGACAAAAAAAAAAAATACACTTTGATAAAAACAAAGAGAAAATAATGAAAGCCACCCTTTCTGGGATTCAGGGCACTGCAGAGTGAGGTGACAGAGAGGAAGGGGCTGGGCTTTGGGGAGGAGGCTGTGAGGCCAGGAGCTTGTCACTGCAGAGAATTGCCGAGTCAGTGTTAGGGGGCTAGAGATCACCCCTCTTGATGGTGGGGAGAAAAACCGAGCTGGGGAGGGGGCCAGTGACCCACTCCATGTCCAGGGCAGGAAATAACGAACCTTTGGAGGAGGGGAGGGCCGCAGGTCTTTGTCCTCCACCAGCCAGTGCCTGGTCACAGGGAAGGATGGGTGACTGGCAGCCCCAGTTGAGCTGGACCAACAAAAAAGCTGGATGCGAGGACACAGGGAACGTTCTTGAGGCTCTGGAGATGTGGCCTGGAGAGGGTCTTCGTCAGGGTCAGGTTGGGGAGATCCATCAAGGCCAGGTAGGAACAAA
The DNA here is from genome assembly GCA_004026965.1 of Petromus typicus. Taxonomy (NCBI): domain Eukaryota; kingdom Metazoa; phylum Chordata; class Mammalia; order Rodentia; family Petromuridae; genus Petromus; species Petromus typicus. Next base: position 5,949 of record PVIR01016623.1, on the reverse strand, counting down.
GAGTAAAGACTCAAACACTGTTTTATTCTTTGACACACCCAGTACATGAGCTGCAGGGTTCTGGGCAGCAGGGGCCTGAGCCAGGCCAGGAGGCCGAGGTGAGCTGTGTCCTCTGGCCTCACCCAGTCATCTCTGCTTCCATCTCCTGCACTGAGTTCTTTCTTCCACAAAGCATTTTCCCACATTACCTAATTTGCCTCTCCAAGCAGATGTGCCTGTCTCCAATGCAAAGCTGCCATGCAGTCCCAGCGAGGTGAGGACCCTCACCCAAGGTCCTGGGGCTGAAAAGCAGCCCAGAGAGTGCCAGTGTCCCTGCCACCCCCATGACCTTTTAAAGAAGGAAGAGGAGATACAATTTAAGGCATGTCTCCTGGTCAGCTCCCTGGAACAGCACCGAGACCTGGGGAGACCGGCCCAGGGCCTCGTGATGTATATGTATTGCACATGTGTGTGTGTGTGTGTGTGTGTGTGTGTAAGAGATTGGTATAGGTCAAGGGCACATCCTGGGGTGGAGATCCAGCTGCCCTCCTGCAGCACCATCTCTTTCCTCCCTTGGGACTTTGGGTCTCAGTGGCAGCCCTGGAGGTGAGGAGGGGCAACAGGGGAAGCTTAGTGGGCTTCAGTCTGCCCTCATGCCTGAAGCGCGCCCCAGATTCTTACTAGCTGCCCTCTGCCCACCCCACCTCCAGCCTCTAAGGCAGCAACCACGTAGGCGAGTTGCCATGGAAACTGCGGAGTTCCATTGGAAAGCAGTGCATGGTGTAAACTGAGCTGGCTGCTGAGGGGTGCGGGGCAGGGACAGGGTGGGGCCCTGCACCTGTTTGGCTTGAGTCCTGGGGCCTCAGCCCCTCCCTGCACCTGAGAAACCCTCCTGCTGAGGTCCTACTGTCCTACTACTCTGAAACTCAGACAGTAACCTCACAGGCCCCGTTCTATCGCCAGAGAAGGAGCGATTTTCCTCCTTATGTAACACAGGGTGACAGGAAACCAGAGGCCATGCCCAGGGCGGGATGAAACCTCAGGGATTACCTGGATGGGGAGCCTGGGTGTGGGGAGGAGAAGCCCCAGAGACCTCACCATTTCTGCCCCTCTGTGGTTCTCCGGTCAGGGTGCTGCTGGGCTGGCCAGGGGCTGAGGCTTGCGGGAGTCAGGAGACTCCGCCTTGAAGTTTGGAATGGCCTCAGCTAGGACTGTCCATTATACCCAGGTCCTTGTTTCCCCTAGTGGGTGACAGGTTGGGCCCTTCTCCTGCTTTCACCTCCACTCTGATCCCAAGTGACTGCAGGAGAACTAAGGACTTTGCTTCTCCACCCTGCTGTGTGATGTAGGGCAAACTGCTCGACTTTTCTGAGCCTCAGTTGTTTGTTCCATTAAAGGAGAATGAGGAAAAATTGCTTCTTAGGGCTGCTGAGGGACTCGATGAGAATGTATTCAAAGTGCTGAGCATAGCGCTTGGTGTCAACAAAAATAGAAGTATGATTACTATTATTATCCTTCCATCAACGTGCAGCACCAGCGCATCTTCTCAAAGAAGCCTCCCTTTCTCCCAGGATGGAGCGGGTGCCAGGAGCTTCTCTTGCATTTTCTTAGCTATCCTCACAACAGGAAGCCAGTGCTCTTCTTATCCACACACATTCCCGTTTTACAGAGCTGGTCACTGAGGCCAGTGAGCATCTTGGTCAAGGTCACTCCCTTGAGTGGCGGGGTCAAGTTTTCACATTCAACCTGTCTGGTTGCAAAGCCACGTTTTGTGTGTCCCCTCCTCTCCCCTCTCCCACCACAATGTGCACCTCTGATAGGGAACAGTCCTTCCCTCACTACCCTTTTCCTTCCAATTCAAAGCAGGCCATTGTTGTTTCTGATTTCCTATCTTCTCTCCTCTCCCCATGATTCCCTGCACCAGAGCAGAGAGGAAAGAGGTGAGCAGATCCAGGCAGGGAGGGTCTGAGGCTCCGACTTGCCCTGATTAACTGGGTGCTTATGCATTGGGCAGGGAACCAGGGCGGGTGTTTGTGGGAAGCAAGGTGACCTGGCATTGGCATTCCCAGGGGACTGGCAGGGTGGCAGGTGCTGGCCAGGCTACTAGGCTCTGGTTTCTCTAGACCCCAACCTCCCAGCCCAGGGCAGATGAGGGCTGAACAGACAGATGATCTTGACCTGGTTTTGTGTGTTGGGGATTTGAAGTCTCCTTTAGGTGAGGAGAGGAGAGAAAGGGATCGAAGGAGAATCAAGGTGGGGGAGAGGCTGGGAGAGAGAAAGGAGACACAGGAGGCAAGAAGTAGGAGGGAGGAAATGGAGATGGGTGGGAGAAAGAGGCGGATGGGGGGGGGAGGACGCAGCGCCGGGGAGGGACAGAGGGAGGGAAGACGGCCAAGTGTGATTGTGAGCTCCGAGGAAGAAGAAAGGATGAGAAAGCAAGAAATCAGCTTCCAGGGAAGGGGGGCTGAGGTTGACAGGGGAGCGAGAGAAAGAGGAGGAGGGCGAGAGAAGGGAGCGAGGGAGAGAGCCAGCGGGCTGGGGGCAGGGAGATGAAAGGGTGGGGAGAGGCTGAGGGAAGAGAGGAACAAAGGCAGAGACTGAGCTTCTGTGCTGCTTCCCTCCCTCTCCTGGGCCTGAGAGAGCCTGGAGGGGCTGAGCAAACCCTGGAACCTGCTGTGACTCAGCCCTGGGTGCTCCGGCCCCATCGCGTCCTTTCTGGCTCAGCAGTTTGTGCAGAGGAGTGGGGGGCACCAACCACCCCCTCCTTGTCAATGGAGATCTTCCCTGCAGCCCCGTGAAAGCCCACCCCACCTCCCAAGCTTCCCTGGTTTCTCCCTGCCCCCAGAGTCCTGGATAGCCCCTTCAGAACCTTCCAAAGGGGCAGGGAGCAGTCCTTGTGCGGGGCGGAGGGGACTGGGTGTGCATGGGGACCCAAAGGGCTCAAATATACCAAGCCTAGAGGGAAGGGGGCAGGTTATATCTTATCTCATTTAATCCTCACAGCAACCCTAAGATGTCCGAGGCACTCCTTTCTGCAGGAGAGAGACTGAGAGCGAAGGAGGCTTAGTTATTTGCCCAAACTCACATAGCTAAGAAGGGAGCCCTGCATCTAACCCGTGCTTCCCAGGCTGCGGTAGCGGTGCTACTGCTGTGTGGAGAGTGCGGCACTGGCAAATGCTTGTGCTGCGTGGGGGCAGGTGTTAGGAATGATTTCATGGGACTTTTTCCATTTCCATGTGGGTAACACACACACACACAGACACACACTCATTTATATGCACAAACACCTCTTTCGGACTAGGGATGAACTGATCTTTGCATCAAGCTATATCCTCCACCCTTTTCTTTATTCGTTTCTCTATCTTTCCCCTCCTTGTCTTTTCTTCCTTCTCCCACTTTCTTCCCTCTATCTTATTTCTATTTTTTATTTTGAGACAGGATCTTACTAAGTTGCCCCGGCTGGATTTGAACTTTCTGTCCTGCTTTGGCCTTCTAGGATGTGGATATTACAAGTGTGACCCACCACGGCCAGCATCCCATTTTTATGTTCGAAGCCTTCCTTGGCACATGGCCTGCCAGGCTTTAGTGGGCTGCTCTTCCTCCACTGGGGGCAGGTGACAGAGCTGGTCGAGGGGAGAGGGGAGAGGGACACCACCGCCTGGGGGCGAGGGCAGGAGGATAATGTTTCTGCCCTCAAGGCACCTTGTAGGCTCTGGAAAGCCGTGGCACACAGCGGCTCAGCTCCCCTCACGGATACAGTTCTCTCCCGGCGTCGGGTCGGTGCCCCTCCCAGCCAGGGCGCAGGTGAGAGTCCCAGTTTGGGGAAGGGCTTCCCTCTGTCCCTCCCCACCCCCTGCCCAGATGGCGGTTCTGTCCCCAGGGACCAGTGAGGCGGGCCGCTCTGGTAGCCGGCGGTTGCCGTGGCAACGGCTCTCAGTCGGATTCCTGTGGGCTGGGGGAGATGGCGTGTGTGCTTGAGAGTGTGTCCATTTCCTGCTCAGGTGAGGAATACTCGGTGTGGGAGCCCGTGCTCCGCCCGCAGCGCCATCCCTAAGGCACCGGGCAGCAGGGAAGACTGGAAAACAGCCCAAGAGATGTGGGGCTGAGGAAAGCTGCCCCCAGAGGAAAACTGGAGGTGGGGGTGGGGAAGACTCTGTCCCCCAGGCCGGGGAAGGATAGAGGCCAGGATGTGGGGCGGAGGGAGCCAGAGGGAGGAGGGAGCCGGCGGGCAGGGCCTGGCCGAGAAGCCCGGGATTCAGAGACTCTGGAGGAGGAGACCAGGAGGGGTGGGCCTCTCATTTCTGCCATCCCCCCAGGGGGTCTCCCGCTGCGCTTCCCCAGCCGAGAGAAGGCCCCTCTGCTCCTCCAACATGATCTGTAATTTCCGGCAGACATTTGAGGTCCCTGACATCTGCATAATGTGGGCCAGTTTCTTAGCAACGGGGAACAGCTGTCTGGCATTTCCAAGATTAAACTGTAACTATACGCGGTCCTTGCCAGGGGGAGGGGGTGGGGGAAGGGGGTAAACACTGCCTGCTGGCATTTCCAAACTCATTTAGCTTTTATTCATTTCCTGCCTCCAGTAAAGAGGCCAGGGAATCGGGCTGGGCCTGACCATTGCTGCCCCTGCCCAAGGCCGTCACTGTCGCCTGTCACCGTGGCTGCTGAGATTGCAGATGGCTCTTCCCCCAGACTGGTTTGCTCCCCAGACGGTGAGGAATGGGGTCCAGGACAGCACTAACCCATTGTTGCTTTTATTTGGTTTCTTTCTTGTTGGTGCCGGGATTTTGCACAGTGTAGTGGCCCCTCCGTTGATGCCCCGCCCACAGTGAGCTCTAAGCTGGTTTAATTCCATCCCACTCCCTGGTTAATAGCTGCACGACACCGGGCTGAATCGCTTCACCTGTCTACACCTTCCTCCTCCCCTTCTGCAAGACAGTCATTCTCCCCCTAGCCGTGTACTTTGAAGGTCAACTGTTTCTCCTCCCAGGCTTGACAAACCTTTGTGTCTCTTGGTCCCTTTGGTCACCTCCTCCCCCCAGCTGTGTGTCAGCAACCTGGGTTCTGCCGCTGGAGCGCAGGACACGACAGGGTGGATCTGTTTCCCGGGAGCCCAGGGCAATAACATGGCCCTGTGGGACTGAAGCCCAGCGAGCGCGGCTCCCCCTAGCAGGGCCCTCTGCGGCGGGCTCTAGCCTGCCTGGACCCGGACAGCTCCGGTGTCCAACTCCTCAGCCTCCAGCTCCTGCCACTGGGCTGAAGCTCCTCTACTCGTGAACGTGGTGCTTTGGTTTTGCAGCGCGAAGGAAAAAGAAAAGGGCGGGTGTGGGGTGGGGCGGGACAGGACCGGGAGAGAGAGGGATAGGAAGGAGGGGAAAACCCTGTAGCTGCTTGTGCCGGCCAGTTCCAGGAATGTGCTCTTGCACACCGGTGCCAAGGCAGTGACCCAGGCGAGGCAGCCAGCCTGGGGCGGGGCTGGAGCCCTTCCCGGGAGAGGGAGAGGCCACTCCGGCCGCCTCCCCGGCCGCCTCCCCCACCGGCCCTCTGCTGACTCATCCCTGCTCCAGCTGGCAGGAACCTTTTCTGGGGATGGCTGTTGCTAAGATTCCTCCGAGATGACTGATTGCTTCTCCCGGAGCTTTGTGAAAACATGTTTGTAGACTGCACGCAAACACACACACATGTACTCCCGTGGGCTCGCACCTCAGGCCTGGGCATCTGCATGCGCGTGTTGGTGTGCCTCAATGTGTGCGTGCAGAGCTCCAGGACATGTTTGCTGTCCTGGTCGCCTTCAGGAGAAGGTTTGCACTCTCACGCTGTGCGTGTGTGTGCACGCATGCACATGTGTGCACTATGCACAAGGACTGAGCCTCCTCACCCCGCCCACGGGGGGCTGCCGGTGTTTGGCCTGATTTCAGAGGAAGGAGTTTTCAGGTTGCCCTGAAACATTCCTGGCTCTGTCCCTCCTCC
>PVIR01016622.1:0-36304 GCA_004026965.1 Petromus typicus | reverse complement strand
TTTTTTTTTTTTTTTTTTTGACTCTGGAATATTTAAAGGCTCAGGAACAAGGTTCCAGAACAGTCTGATTTTTTGCTATAGATCTAGATACTGAGGATGGAAAAGAAATAAAATCTTATCTTTGTTTTCAAACAAAGCACAGTGTAATTGAGATATGTATTAGTGAAATATCAAAGAAACAGAAGGTGGAAAAATTGTATTCACTTGGGTATGACTTGGGAAAACACTTCCCCAGAAACTGCCCTACCAGCTCAATTGTAGAAGTTTAGTAGAACTTTGCCAGACAAAAGACAAAAGTAGAAGGCTTTTTAGGTGAAATGAACAGATACATCAATGCATGCCATCATTAAATGGTGTGTATTCACAACAGGGAGAATTCTATCCTGTCTGAAGCCAGGTACAGAAAAATGCAAGACAGGCAAGGAGCTGCACTGTGAGCGAGAGGGAATTCAGACTGAGGGATCTGCATTGTATTTTGGTGATGAGTAGAGAGAAGAGATATTGAATGAAGTGAGTCCTAAACTTACAAAACTATATGGCTATAAAATAAAGCATATTGCATAAAGTTGACAGGCATGTGGAACATACAGAAATATACTGGTTCTCCTTTTCAATTTCAGAACTGACACAAGTGAAGGTAAAGCCATCACACAAGAAAACTGGGTTAGTGAAAATATCACTGCATATTCAAACAATTAGAGTGAGGAAGGAAGAAGGTATCTTTAGGTTTTGATTGTCCTGGAATAGCTACGAATTAATTTGGTTCTATAATATTACAATTTTATAAAGCAATAGCCAATATTACTTTTCCTACTCTGTTAAAGATGACATAATTTCAATGGTCAAATTGTGGCCAGAAAGTGTCTCTGAAAATTGACACAAGGCTGAGGGATTTCAGCCTCTAATATAATCTTAGAAAAATTTACAAGGCAAAGTGACTCATTAAAGGACACTAGGGAAAAACATAGAAAATTAAAATACATAAATAGTAATCTATTTTTTATTGATAATGCTTATATGTAGATGTAGCACTTTGGAGGTGTCTCAAAACATTCAAAGGCAAACAAATACCCTGTGCTCACTATTTAAGGGTCCTTGTCTACACTGTAGTACTAACACAGGAGCACTACTGTGGTGGAAAGGTGCATAGTATAATCGTGGGATATAGTCTGGTAATCCAGTAACTTTCAGCTGAAAACATTGTATATCTGGGTATAGTAGCACACACCTGTAATCCCAGCACTCAGGAGGCAGAGGCATGAGGATTGCTATAAGTTTAAGTCCAACCTGAACTAAAAAATGAGATTCTGTCTCAAAAAAAAAAAATAAAGATAAATAAATAAAAAATAAAAATAAAAATACAGATAATACTAATAAAAAACTGAATTAAAAAAAAGAAAAAAATAAGTTTTAAGAATCCAGGAGGGCCAGGGAGTTATCTCAGTGGTTCCAGCACCTGTCTTGCAAGTGCAAGGACCCGGGTTTGATCCCCAGTAACCACATACCATACTGGGCATGGAGACTTATGCCCAGCAGCAACCAGTACCACATACCACAATGCCGGGTGTCATGGCTCATGCCTGTAATCCCAGCACTCAGGAGGCAGAGGCAGGAGGATTGCTGTGATGTGAGTTTGAAGCTGAGCTCAGGGCCAGCCTGAACCACAAAGTGCGACTCTATACCAAAAAACCTAAAAAAAATAAAATAAAATAAAAATAAAATAAAAAAAGAATCAAGGGGGCCACTGAGAAGTAATTTTAAGCACTTTGTTCAAAGACTGTTAAGATTATATCTTAATTTCCAAATTAGTGGGCAACACACAGATCCAGAAATCACTCATAGCTCACAGGCCATCATTATTATTATTATTATTATTATTTATTTTATTTTTTTTTTTCAACAGGGGTCTCATTTTGTAGTTCGCATTGGACCTGAGCTCAGCTCAAATTTACATCAGAACAATCCTCCTGCCTCTGCCTCTTGAGTGCTAGAATTACAGGCATGAGCCACCATACCCGGCACTGTGGTGTGTGGTGCTGATTGCTGCTGGGGTGAGTATTGTATGTGGTTAACCTGGGGATCAAATCCATGTGCTTGCACTTTCAAGACAGGTGTCAGAACCACTGAGCTAAATCTCTGGTCTGCTCCACTATTTTTCAAGAGGAAAGCATAAGCAATTAATGCTTTCAAAAGCTATCTTTCTGCCAGACAAACTTATCACCAACACAAGCCAACTAAGAGAAAAAAAGGATTATAAGGCTGTGTTAGAAGACAGTGATGAATGGACCAGCCATTTCTGCTCCTTCTACCTGATAAATTAGTCAACCTTTGGAAATCATGGCATAATTGTGTAGGTGCTGGCACTCAGTCTATTCTTGATTAAAATGTATATCTTCTTCTCTACCTACGTTGACTTCTCAAATAGTAGTCATTGGTTTAATCATTTCAGGATTTTTTTTTTTTTTTTTTTAGGTTTTTTTGTGGCTTTGTGGTTCAGGCTCGCCCTGAGCTCAGCCTCAAACTCACATCACAGCAATCCTCCTGCCTCTGCCTCCCGGGTGCTGGGATTATAGGCGTGAGCCACCACGCCTGGCACTGTGGTATGTGGTACTGGTTGCTGCTGAGTATAAGTCTCCACGCCCAGTATGGTATGTGGTTACCGAGGATCGAACCCCGGTCCTTGCACTTGAAACAGGTGCCGGAACCACTGAGCTAAATCCCCAGCCCTCATTTCAGGATTCTTTGGTATGAAGAAAGCTCTTTGCAGGTCTTTTTTTTTTTTTTCTAAGCATGCACCAAAAGTGCTGAAACGAGCATAGAATACCACCAAGGAGTGAGGTGAACACTATCAACTTAGGTTGTTTCCTTATATCTCATTTTCCACTCTAAACAAAGCAATGGGGGTTCAAACTTCATTATGCTTGTGAAATCATATGGTTCTGAGTCAGTGTTTAACCAGTGAGAGTTTCCTTTCCAATGTAAAATATTTATTCATATCTTACTACTGTCTAAGATATCATTTATTGAGCTGTCTTCTCAAAGTTTAAAGATATTATGAGCTAACTGATAAAGCTTAAGCATAGAGCTGATCAGTACAATATAGCACAAAGAATTTTACACTCAGACAAACCTAAGCCTAAACTCTGCCCCTTGTTCATTTCTTAACTAGGTGATTTTAAAGAAGTTATTTACCCTCTGAAGACTTCAGCTTTCTTATATCTAAACTAGGTGGGGTGTAACATCTACACATGAAGTAACTTCATGTATTGCAATAGATTACAAATGTTTAGCGCTGTACAAATATTAATATTTAATATTTCTTGCAACAATTCAACAACAGCATCATTTCTTAATTAGTACAATGTTGGCTAGGAAAATGTTTTGCAGTTAATGCCAGGGATTAAGCTGAAAGAAATCTGTGGTATTGTCCTAGAAATAGATGAAATTTACCAAAACTGACTTTGGCTCTGCTTTGAGTTTGAGCTGTGAAAGAATTAGGAGGCATCAAAGAATTTCAAAGCAGAGCAGGTGAAACACTAGGGCTTCCAGGGTTCATACAGTGCAGTTATCAGACTCATGTTCCCAGAGCAAGGCTGCTCATCTCTGTTGAGGCTGGCACGGGCAGAGGAACAAAGAATATGAGATACTCATGCCATACAATTAGAGTCCAAACCCTGGAATTAAATCCAAGGCGGTATTTTGCTTTCCCCATTTGAACTGAGTTTTATATTTATGTGATGTCTGGTCTGATTCAAATCCCAGCGTTCATTGCTGAGAGCAGGGACATGGCTGATCCTTCTCACTCAGTGAATGTGTTTCTACCTTTTCACCACCATAGCTGAGTCCTCACTCTTTCACTTCACTCAGCATGTGCTGCTCCACACTGACGGTTCCAGTTTCCCTCATCATGGCATTCGAACAATTATAACACATCTCTGGTGTCCAAAGTCCAAAACTTCCTGAGAAGGCCCCCCAAATTTGTATTACACTGTGTTCTAATTTTTAAACTTCTTCAGTGATGCCTATAGTCAGAAAGGCAGAGATTTTCCCTAATTCCAAGGAAATTTTATTTAACAAAAATATATGTATATATAACTTTAGCAACACTGGAAACAACCAGTTTGAGTAAACACAAGTGAGGCACAAACCTCATAGGATTTATTATTTTCCAGGACTTCACATTGTTTGCAGCCTTACTAAGATGTAATTAGCATATCATATATTCACCCCTCTAAGCATTCGATTATCTTTTAGTATATTCACAAAACTGTGAAACCTACTACCTCACTCAACTTGAGACAATCTCCTTGTCTTAGAAAGACCCACCCCCTCCCCATTACTGGTCTCTCTTTATTCCCCCTGTGTACTTGGCAGCTACAGAAACAGGCAAGGCAAGCTGCAGCTGCTCTCGAGCTTTCCTGTGTGAGGACAACCCAAGAGCCTGCGAGAAGCTTGCTTCTCAGCTTCCTGTCCCCCCGCCCCCCAAGACCTGGACTGATGTGTAGGGCAGGGGCATTTGAAACGTGCCCATAGGGAGACATTCAAGTAGAAATGCTTTACATGATATTTGAGGTTATACTGGTCTCATGGAATAAGATTTGAAATCAAATAGGAAAAATTGGATGCCTCACATTTTCACTAAGTGTGTGATGCTGGGCTACTTCTTGGCACCAGTTTTCTCATCTGTTTTATGGGTCAAAAATACCTTGAGAGAGCTAACATGAATATGGGACAATACAATATATCATACCAGAAAAAGATCTGGCTGTTGCTAACATCTTTCTCTCTACTTCCCTTAATCACAGTCATAGGGTACTAATATAAAGATTCTTTAGAAAACTGGTGTAACGCCCAGGGATGTAGCTCAGTGGCACCATGCCTGCGTGGTGCAAAGTCCTGAGTTCAATTCCCAGTACCACAAAACAAAACAAAAAAGCTGATGTGAAATGAGTGTTCTTTATCTCACCCTCTTTCTCTGAGGTCAACCTCATCTCCTCCCATAACGTCCCCATTGTGAGTATCCTGCTAAAATCCACGATAAGTTTGAAAACACTCTCATTTTGTGAACTAGTTGCAGCTGCAAACTGAACAGCAGGAATGAGGTACTATATATGCCCAGTGTTGATTAGCATCACTGCAACTCATTATTCTGATCAGCCAGAGCAATTTACAATCATCTTTAAGCAAGTGCACATCATTTTCATAATTGACTTGCAGTAGCTTTGACACAACAACTTGTAGCTGTCAATCACTGTCAAAGGAGAAAAGAGGAGGAAGAGGGTTCTGGGGAAATAAAGCAAAGACACAGCTCCTATTCATCACAGACCAATGTGGCCAGACAAGTGCAAGTGTGTGGCTGGGTCTTCTATACATTTTTTTCTGTGTTGGTGTTTCCTAGGAAAGAATCTCACCCAGATGGAAAAAACAATCAGAAAGAAGCTGGAACTTGGTGACGTTATCACCCACTCAAAAGAATTAGAGAGACAAAGTTGTGCCACGCATACAGCCTGTGTGAGTCATACATTTTAACTTAAAAATTTTCCTTTCTGTAATTTCCCTCATTTTTGACAACTAGAGTAAAAAACATTTGTTTAAACTTTCATTCTTCCTCTCTAAGAATTACTGCAGAGATATTGTACAACATCTAGATAGAGAGAGAATGCTTAAATCTTCTCTAAAGCCAAGAGTAGTAGACATGTGAATTTAAATTAGGTGTACTTAATATAATATTGATTGAGGTAATCATTTATTCAGAGGGGAATTACTGGCTTTTTTAATATCCTGAGTCAGGGGTATAAGAACAAATAAGTAAATGACCATGAAAGAAAAAATTTAAAAAAGCAAAACAGAGAAGAATAGGAAATCACTGGTATTAAAGAAATATTACCTCCAAAATTTATCATTGTTTGTAAAATGTAATTTAGAGGAGCAACCACAGAGCATTTTCAGGCAAATTACCTAAATGGATTTAAAAACACTCTGCAAGACACAAAATAGGAAATAAAGTCCAATGTATAAAAGTCAGTGAGTGATTTGGGCTGGATTCTGATTGAGCCAAAAATTGACAGTGTGATTTAAACACACCAAAACTGTTTTGTTAAATAAAATTAACCTGACACTAGGAGTTGTGACGATTAAAATCATGTAATGCATATGTATTCCAATAGTGTTCATGGCATGTAAGTGGTACTCAATAAATAATTTTGTGGTTTTTATTAGGGAGCCATATAAACACAAAATGGTATCTTTTTTCTGTTGGTTATCAGTAACATCTTGGGATGTTACAGCTGGTTGAAACAACTTGATTATATTACTCAGAGCATCTGAATTGTCACTGATGTGGTTAAAGCTGAAAATATTTCCTGAACACTTTCTGGATATTGGTTGGTGCTTGGATTGTGTGAACAGTGTGGCTTCCCAGCATAACCTTTAAGGTGGCTGTAGGATAACAAGAAATGTTCTCTCCACATGAGTCAGTAGAAATGAAGCAAGCAGGTTCCAAATGTACTAGGCATGTTCATAGCATGTGTGAGCTGCTAGACATGGAGAGGCACAAGCTCGGCTGATTTACTGGTCACCTCGTTCTTAACATCAAAAGGGACTTCTTGGGTTTATACACAGCTGGTCGTGACTGTTTTCACTATATTGCCTGTTCCACTGTAGCAAAAACAAACTGGATGGTGGTTCCATGAGGGTGGAGAATGCCATTCTTTATTCTTGACATCTACTCTGACCCACTAAATGTAATGCTTTGCACAGAAAAATTCTGAATATGTACTTGCAAGTGTATAAACGAATGAGCTTCCTAAAAGTTGCAGTACTGGCCTCCCTGGATGGTGTACACCTCTAATCACAGCTACCAGGGAGTCAGAGGCAATAGAATAAGAGATAGATGATGAAATCCTGGATCAGCCCTACATAGTACTTCATTGGTCTTTCATTCTTTCAATTATTCACTTTGTTCTTCTGCTCGTAAGAATCCTGTATTCACTCTTCCAGGTCATAAATTCATTAGCCAAGTCAACTCTCTTCTAAGTACTCTGTCATTTTACAATTATCATAGTTTTCAATTCCAAAATTTCTTTTTCTAGTCCATAAATACTTAATTCTAAAGTTAATCTCCAGTAGTTCTGGTGTTAGAGGTAAGTTGTTTTTTGTTCATGTACTTGATGATACACCATGTAGCTATTTCTTTTTCTGTATATTTTGGACCTTGTAGCATTTGAATTATCTGGATTTCATATTATCCATTTTTTTTATATTCCAATCTTTCCTCTTTTTCCCTATTATTCTTGTACCTTAAAAGACAAGTCTCATTAAACTATACATTACTCTTTTTTTCACCCTATCTCTGTTTATCATGCAAAGTTGTTAAGTGAATTTTCTGCATCTACAATTTATTTTCCCACACTTAATTTCTTTCATTCTTGGTTTGAGCTTTTACTGATTGCCTAAGAGTGGTAAACAGAATTGTTTTGTTCTCGTTTTGTTGAGTTTCATTGCACATTGGTCACTGTTCACACCTCCTTTCTTCACTTTTTTGATGTTACCATGGCTTTTGCCACCTTGTCTTCATGTGTATATTCATCTGCTTCTCACTTTTTATTTTTCCTAGAAGATCTAAACAATGCCCCTAGTTTTTATAAATTTTTACATACAAATGGATTTTGAGATTTTATATCCAGCACAAGGGTCCCTTAAGAGCCTGTGGTCATAATTCGTACAAAGGGGTGGGTTTCATGAGTCAATATCAAGAAATAAAAGTAAATATCCTAGGCTTCACTATACCTAGATGAATGGGAATTCATATTTGTTTGATCCTTTTTATTTGTTTTTTAGTAAAGTACTGGAGGTGCCTTGTGTTAATTACTTTAAAGGTGATGTTTTCTATTTTTAAAAAAGTTCAGCATCACTAATAATTAAGGAACTGCAAAGTAAAACCACAATCAGAATCACATCAGACCTGCTAGACTAATTATTAATGAAAAGATGAATGATAGAGCTGGGAAATGTGAAAAAAGTTATGTTTAGACATTACTGGTAGGGATATAAAGCAGTACAAACAAATATTATGGAAAGTTTAATGGAGAGTCTTCAAAAAAGTTGAAAATCTAACTATAGTATTATCAGAAATCACAATGGGGAGCACATATATCCAAAGGATATGAATTCGATACATTGCAGAGATACTTGCATTTGCATGATTATTTTTGTTATAGTACAATTCACATTAGCCAAGTTATAGAATCACTATAAGTGTCCACCAAGAGTGTTCTTGGAAAACTCGTAGTATAGAAAAGCTGTAAAATGCTATTCAAACTTGAAAAATAAGATAAATTCTTTGGATTAATATGAGGACCACTATATTCAATTGAATAAATCAAGAGCAGAATGATAAATACTGTATGATTTATTTTAAATACAGGATCTAAAAGGTTTCTCTCATAAAGGAAGTAATATAATGGTCATTAGCAGACCTTGCAGTTTAGGAAAAATGGGAAGATGCTGGTGCAAGGGTTTATTTCAATTAGACTGTAGTAGTACATGGTAAGAATATATTAATTAGCTCAATCTAACCATTCCATATTATGTTCTTATATCATAGCATTGCTTCACACTTCACAAGTATATATAATTACATCAATACTCTGGAAAAATTTTAAAATAGAATGTCAAAGATTGAATTAACCTCAGATATTCCCTTATATAACAAACTAAATATTAATATTTCTTTAAGCAATTTGGTTTCAATATTAGTATAATGCCAAAGGCAGCTGAGACATTTAATTCCAATGTAAGATACATCAGAATCTGTCTTCTTTATTCTCTGCTGTATTGGAAGATACATTTTATCCAGGTAATACAGCCATTGCTTATTGCATGCTTGGATGTCTGTGTTAATTTTTTTTTACAAATGCTACCTTTTAACTGTCACAACACCCTAATATCTAAGTGTTTAATGCCCAATTTCACTGACTACCACTTATTGCCACACTCTCTTACAACTGGACTTTTTTCTTTGTTCAAATTCAGAAGTGAATACTTTCCCTCCATATTCTTAAAACTAGCCTGGTCTTATAATTGCTTTGAGAAGTGAAATGTGACAGAAGTAACACAGCGTATGCTCTGTATCCTTGGCTTCCAAAATCCCCCAAGGATCTTAGTTTGCTGTTTGCATCTTAAGGCTGTCAGATGGGGGAGTCAATCTTGACTTGCTGGGACTTGAGGACCCTTTGAGAAGATTCAAAGCACCTCATCTGAGCAAATTATCCATTACTATACTAGGAAAAACCTGAGCCCAAGAAAAATGATTAGCATGACTACCCAGTTTACTTACCACACTGAGAAAATTAATAAACTACTGTTACAAGACACCATATTTTATCGTACTTTTAAAGAACAAAGCCTAATCTACAGAGTATGTTTTATAAATTTCTCCATTTTTGAATGAGAATAATGAGGCAAGGTACTATTTAGTGTATTATTCAAGAGCATACACATTTTAGGCAAAGCTAAAATGTGAATCCAATCCTTTCTGAAATTTAATTTTTTCCAGAAGAAACAATACATTATCTTTCTAAATCAAAATTATAGTATATGTAATTATTCTCAAATATTTGAAAGTAATAATCATGTCATCCAAAGTTATTTATTGTAAAATATAAACATTCAATTTTCTTTAAATTTTCATTAAACAACATATGCCCTGGTCTAGTGCATATGATACTCACTTCTGTTTGAAGATTTAACAATTCATCCAGCCTTGACTCTACCTAAGTTCTGGGTAGAATCAGGCAAATAGCCAAACTTTGGAGTTTGTACTGTGGTAAGCTTGAAAGTTTTTTGTGTATGTCTCAAGAGCTAAGAGTGTTTTCTATTTATATGTTTAAATAGGTAGAAAGGGAATAAAAAAGGGATAACAATTTGAGATGCATGAAAATTATATGAAACTAGAATGGGAAAAATAATTCAAATATTCATGTACAGATTCAAACTCACAATAAGACATATAACCATAATGCATTCCTAAAATGTATCAATATACTCAAATTATTAAAAATAACTCAGTCTCCATAAATGAAATTTAGCTCAGAATCAAGCACATTTGTGTCTGTATTACCTATGGCAGTATCCCCACTATGACAGGAGTTGAGTAATTGTGACAAAGAAAAGTTTATGGTCCACAAAGCTAAGAATTTTAACTATCTGGCCCTTTGAAGAATTTACAGAGTTTGAAATAAAGTAACTACAACTTCACTAATATCAGCTTTAACTTCCACAGTCTTTATGGGTAGCAATGTTAGTCTTTTGAATGATGTTCTTCAATGGTTTTTCATTCATACTTCTAAAGCCACAACTCTGCCAATACTTTTATTGATCTTTTGAACCAAATGTCTCTTTTTGCATTGAATGCCAGTGAATTTCATTTTATTCTAGTTACCTTTCTAGTCTTTAAATTTGGTTTTGTATTTTTACTCTCCCCTCTATCTTGTGAATTCCTTCCACTTGGTTGATCTTTTTTTTAAGGTTTTTTGAGACAGTTTCTCGCTTTGTAGTTCAGGATCTTAGTTTGGCCATAATGACAGTTTGACTCAAGCTGGCCCTGAGCTCAGTCTCAAACTCACATCACAGCAATCCTCCTGCCTCTGCCTCCCGAGTGCTGGGATTACAGGCATGAGCCACCACGCCTGGCACTGTGGTATGTGGTACTGGTTGCTGTTGGGGTGAGTCTCCACACCCAGTATTGTTATGTGGTTACCGGGAATCAAACCCGGGTCCTTGCGCTTGCGAGGCAGGCGCCAGAACCACTGAGCTAAATCCCCGGCCCCCTCCACTTGGTTGATCTTATCCACATAATTATGACAAAGAATTGTACTGATTTTGATAAAATGACTAAATACAGGTAGAGCAGAAGAGAGCCATCAAAACATTCCCTTCAGCTTGAATACCATTACTTGGAAGAAATATTCTTATTGCTAATACCTGTATTTTGACCAAATTTTGTTCTCAAGGTCATTGGCCATACTTTATCCATTTATTGCGTGCTTTTACATTTATTCCTGCTCTGTCTCTGCACACTGACTTATAATGGGGAAATAATGATGAAAAGAGCACAGGAGTGTTCTGTCCATTCAAACTTTCAACCTAGCTAGCAAACAAGTGGCTGTACTAAAAACGTGTGATTGAAAATTATAATGCTTGTTATGCATAAAGATAATTTTAATGTTAGAATATCAGATGAGGTATTTATGCATTTTATTGTGAAAATCTGCCTTATCTGCTTGAATAATGTCTTCTTCAATGATCTGAGGTAAAAGGGGCTGAGTTCAGGATAGCACATCTTGCTCGTGATACATCACTTCTGGTGCCTCCTGACCTATAGTCTTCAACCTACAAATCTAACTCTTCAGTGTGGTTACAAATCCCCTGGGAATTCTGCCACAGTATAGATTCTGCCTGAGTGGGTCTGGCTTGGGGCCTGACAGTCTACTTTACTAATAAACTCTAATCAGTTGCCTATTGATTTTCCAGTTACCCCAACCAAATAACAAATATGAGCTAAAAATTTACCTATCAGCCCATTCCCCATCAGTTTCTGTCATAAGGGACAGATAGATTTGGGAAGTCATTTTAGAAGTTGTTAATAAGAGAGAAGAAAGCAGAATAACAGACACTGCATTCTCTGGTGTGAAACAGCAGATAATGTTCCCTTATCTGCAGCTTTGAAAACAGAAGCTCAGCTATGTCCTAACCTCATTCTACCTCAGTTTCTTCTCAGTGAAAATGGAAACAATAGTTTGCTCTAGTGTTATGATAATAACAACCAGGGTACACAATAAACATTAAACAAATGGTAGCTTCTGTTTTGTTCATTAAAGGAGTACCATAAAATGAACTGAAATTTGATGAATTATTCTGACAGAAAGATCCAGTTTGTTTTTAAATGAGAAGAATTTCAAGCATCCTTCAGTAAATTAGATGTTTTTTCAATCTGACTTGTGTTTAATAAGCATGTTCTGTGAGTTGAAATTGTGCTAGATGCTGGGAATGTAAAGCTGAATCATGGGAAAGTTTCTAGAATTCAGTGAAAGTGACATTTTGGCAAAGAGCCATTAGACTCCAAGATGTTGCCGTGAACCAAGTCCCATTTATTTGATACTGTACCAGGAAAGCATCTGCAGTGAGGAATGGAAATATGTTTATTGTGTATAGTGTAGTGGATAGGATAATATTATTATAAACCAAGTGTGGTGACAAACACCTGTAATCCCAGCACTCAGGATGCTGAGACAGGAGGATCACATTGACTTTGAGGACATCCTGTTCTTCATAGACTCTCTAAGGCCAGCCTGCAACATAATGACAGCTTGACTCAGAAAAAAACTGTCAGTCATAGAGTGAGGTCTCAAAACTTGAGAAGGTAGGCTTCATCGGCAGAAATAAATAATTCAAAAGAAGGATCAGATAAAGGACAGAAAAAAAATGAATTTTCTCTGGTACCTACAGAGTTGAAAAGGTATTGTTTCTTCTTAGTAGAGAGAAATTCAAAGTCATTTTATAATAGAATCACCATGGGTAGTAATATGTGTAATTGAATCTCATTGAATTCTGGGAGAGCTTATATACACTTTCTGGTTATTTTAGTAACAATATAATTTACCTAATATGTCTGTGCATCTATATATTTATAGACATGGAGGAAAGCTTGTATGTTGATGTTTGTTGTTTAC
Source organism: Petromus typicus (assembly GCA_004026965.1). Classification (NCBI taxonomy): domain Eukaryota; kingdom Metazoa; phylum Chordata; class Mammalia; order Rodentia; family Petromuridae; genus Petromus; species Petromus typicus. The sequence goes on along the minus strand of PVIR01016622.1, from coordinate 23,573 downwards.
CCTCCATCAGCAGTTTGAAAAATTACTACCCTGCTTCTGCTCTATTAATGACAGTCTGAATTTGGAAGGCTTGATAAGCTGTTTACAAGGAAGTACAGAAGGAGAAATCAGCTAATGTTTGCTGAATATTGTGAAAACATTTTTCTCTGGATGAGTTACAGGAAGTGGCAATTAGTCAATGTAGGAAAAGTGATGTATCTTTACATATTAAGTCACACTGGAACAAATATCCAGACCAATGTAGCTTAACTTCCAAAAGAAATGAGTGCACTTATATTGATGTATAAAAGGTTAAACAGAATTAATATTTGCCACTCATAAACTTTCATTAGAATTCTCAAAATAAGCCATATTTGCATTTAATTAATACAATGTGATGGCTTGTATCTAGACATCCCCTCAAAGCCTTATACAATCATGGATGGGGCTTTCCAGAAGTGGCTGCATTGTGGGTCTATGATGTTAGGATCAAGGATGTGAGGTTGGAACTGATTCATGGTAGATGGTAGGATTAAGGATATCGGTGTTACCTGCCCCGAGGGCAGGTAGCCTGGATAATACAGAGGAGACAGAAAGAGGATTGTGTTAGTCCTCACTTTGCCTGCTCTCTGTAGCTCGCTGCTTGCTGCTTTTTGCCTGCCTTGCATTGCCATGGAATTTCTACCCAGTAATCCCCTCTGCCATGTCACTGTGCTTGGGAGCGAGTGACTGTGAACTGAAACCTCTACCATCCATGAGCTGAAATAAATCTCTCATCCTTTAACATTGGGTGTCAAGTTGTTTTCTCTCAGCAATAAGAACAGTAAATAAGACAGTGAAGACTGAGGAAATGAAGGACCTAAGGATTATTCTCACTCAAATATAATGAATGCTTAAAAAGTTTTTAATCAGTACCTGATGGACCACCCTGAGAAAGCAGTAGCTTCATAAATCAGCTTCTCATATTGAAAGTCTGATTCTGCCTATTAACCTACATGTCTTGCAGTAAGAGTTAGCAATTACTATGTGGGAAAGAAGTAGTTTCCTGCATCACTGGTGAGAGTGGAGATTTCAGTGATCTGTGACACTGTGATGTCTTGGATGATCAGACAATACTGAAGTTACAGGCAAGATGACTCACACACAAAACCTATAGAAGCAAAAATTAATCTTGATAAAAAACAAATTTCCCATTAATCATTGAGCTGTTTCCCACTAGAATGTCTTTTTCTCTTGTTGCTAGGACCCTGCTCAAATCAGTGCATTGATTCCACTGCTCCTTGTACCACTTCTCACTTCTTCAAGATGCTGTGTGTTAAGTAAAACAAAAAGGAAGCTGCAGGAGGGAGTGTCTTTGCCTTATAAAATCTCTGACTGTCCCAGTTCCCTCATTTATGCAGTAAAAGTCTTACCTTGTCTTTTGTTATCCTGCTGCTATACCCTTGCTCAAGTGATTAGAGGTCTAATCCATCTCCAATAAGTGCATCTGTAACTATATGTTATGCTACAAAATTACATACTTGTTTTCCTGTTTCAAACTCACAGTAATTCTGCTCATTGAGTCTAACCTGTTATTCCTGTTATTTTTCAAAGAAGATAATGTAGTAAAACTGCATTTAAATAATTTGATCAAGGACACTTGTGCATTGCCTCTACATCAACCATTTTATTGCCTTTCATAACAACTACACTTTCTCTTTAGGAGCTGATGTGGTTTTAGGCAACTCTATTCATTCCTGTATTTATAAGGGCAACAAATGCACCAACTAAGCTTCTCTGGTATTAGATCTTTACAAAGATTAGTTTATGGATAGCAAAACTAGTTAAGCTTCTCTCATCACAGACTTGTTAAGAATACAGACTCAAAGTGGATTAAAGAATTCAATATTGAAACAGAAACACTAAATCTGCCACATAACAGGTTAGGTAAACTTTTGGAGACATTGGCTTAGAGAAAAACTTTATGAACAAAATTTCAGCAGCACATGAATTAGCAGGAAGAATCAACAATTAAGACCTTTTCTTACTAAAAAGCTCTGCACAGCAAGAGAAACCACTAACAGAGTGAAAAGACAACATACATTATTGGAAAGAATTTTACCAGATGTTTCTCAGACAAAGGATTACTATCTAAAGTATTTAAAGAACTTGAAATATCAGAATGCCATCCAAATGTAAAGACCCAATTCAAACATGGGCATCTGAAGTGAACAGACATTTTTCAGATGAAGTGAAGACAGTTAGAAAGCCAATGAAGAAATGTTTGAGATTGCTGGTCATATGAGATGAAAACAACACTGAGATTTCATCAGATTTCATAAAGAATGACAGCTATCACAAAATCAACCAACAACAAATACTGGCACGGCTGTGAGGAGAAAGGAATCCTTCTCCACCGTTGGTGGAAAGGTGGAATGGTGCAACTACTATGGATATGAGTGTGGCAATTCCTTAGAAAAAGTAGGAGTAGAGGTCCTATTTGACCCTCTCATTCCCCTGCTAAGTATAAAACCTAAAAAATAAAATGAATCATTCCACTGTGATATGTACTCATATTTATAGCAGCTTAGTTAGTTATAGATAAATCTTGGGAACAGCTCAAATGCCTACCAATGAGAGACTAGATAAAGATGTGAATGTTATTTTTTAATAAAATGGAGTATTACTTAGCCATAAAGAATGATCAATCTGAGTCATTTATAGTCAAATGGATTTATCCTTGAGGACATATTCATAAGTAAAATAAACAGGATACAAATATGTAAATGCATATCTTTTCTCTAGCATGAAAAACTGAAGCTGTAAGTGAGCTCCAAAATTCATAACAGGTAATGTGAAATAGAAAGAAAATATGCAAAAGGAAAAGGAAAAGGGTGGTTAAGGGAAAGTAAAGAAGGGACAATGTTGGGATTGTAACAAAAAAGTAAGGAAACAAATTTTATGTATATGGGGGGGTGATAGGGTGGGTAGGGCTATGAGAAAAAATGAGAATTAAGTTGTGTCTTATACTGGTACAAATCCCCATTATGGAGTGCAATCATGATGTGTATATTTAATGTACCAATAAAGATTAAAAAAAAAAAGAAGGGAAAGAAAAAATCTGAGGATAAAAAAGGAACAAAAGCTCATGTATATAAGGGGTAGAGGTGGTAGGGAGGACAAGGGAAAGGAGAATCAGTGAGAATCAAGATGTGTCATGCACTGGGACAAAATTTCAATATTGAATGCAATTATAATGTATATGTAAAATATATTAATAAAACCAATTTAAAAATAAAATGATTTTAAATCAATGCTTTTGATTTTTACTGATTGTATTGCTGATAGCCATGTAAATTTAACTGTCCTGTAAACTAAGTGAAAAGATTGATGGAAGAATGAGAATCTTTGGTTAGGGTTCTGGGTCATCCTGAGTGATCTGAAGGATGAAGATGTTTGGAACTGTAGGAGTATTCTATATAAACAAATCACCAAAGCAATCAGATTTTAATGTTTCATTTGGAACAATGCACTTCTCAACTTTTTGGAAAAAGCGGGATTAATAGAGCACTATTTAACGTTTAAGGGTCTCAACTCATATCATTACAATAGCAATTAAATTTCAACACGAGTTTGCATTAACACTACAGCAAGCAAACAATTTAGAAGAGTGCGTGGCCAGGAGGACTTAGGAAATGGTGATTTTCTGCCCGTAATTAGACCAATTAGATGCCTCCAAGAGGCTTAATGTTAGTCATTCTGCTGGTGTAACAGTTGCAGCCATCCACTGGTATCATTGAAAACTCTAAAAGGTTCACTATCCCTGACCTAGGCCAAACAAATTGTACTAGAGATGTGATTATTAAGTTGAATGAAGGAGAGCATTTGTCCAAGATGGAATACTTGACTCATTACCACGCCAGTCTTAGAATTCAGCACTGTGTATGTCCAGGCTTGTGTTCTTTCTAGTGCAACATGCTGATTTACCAAGGTCCCATAGTGATTAAAGTAAAAGTTTAATATTCCCAGAATATTTAGTATATATTATTAAAAGAACTTGGGGTTAAAAACAAATTGTTTCAAGTAATCAAGGAGAAAAATGACAAAACAAAAAATACTGTTGAATGAATATATTCATTTTTAATAAGGTAATATATTTTGCTGTTTTGAAAATAATTTGTAGATAGATGCCTTGGCTATTATTTTCCTACATATTTCTCACCATGTCAAGTATCACACTGGTCATATTAGGTACTCAAATAATTGTTTAATACATTTCTTTTTCCCTATAATGAAGATTATGACACCAGAGGACAACTTTATAGTTAGTACTTATATGTTCAGTGCTTTACACAGTGACTCATAGTAGATTCTAAATATGTAAATGCAAGTTAATAAAGTTAAATATTGCCACATTTTGTTTTGAGTACCCAAAGTTCAAGAGCAATATGCCACATTGTCACATACCTCAGTAGCTACAGACACAGTTGTATCTATAAAGAACAGAGATGTGATTATACAAAAGATCAACTATTATAGTTTTGTGTGAAAGACCATCTTTCTGAAACCTTTATTTAAAACTTACTGTATTACTACTATTCATGGAAGAATAAAGTGTAAGTATTGTGATAAAATAGCTCTAAAAGCAGTCTTCTACCACCAAAACAATGCCTTCACAATACTCAAACACAAAGATATTAATATCATTGTGAGACAAGCATTTAGTTAGCACTTCATGTTTTTATCTTTTTACCAAAGTTCTTTTTAGATCTAGTTTTATACTTATTGAATAGTCTGATTTCATGGCATACATAAATCTTGTTAGGAATAGTGTTAAAATAATTATTTTGACATGAATTTATAAGCTTTGTTAAAAATCTTTTTACATACAATTTCTAAAGAGGATTAATAATGATTTTTAAAAATTTACTTCAGAAATTCATCCACATAATTTACTTCCAAGGCTTTAATTTTTGCTGGTTTGTAGTCATTCAGTGGTCATTGATGGAATATATAGCACACAGGTATGAGAAGTGCAAAGATGCCTCCAAGAGGCTTGACGTTAGTCTTTCTGCTCTTGTAACAGAAAACCCCACCCAGGGTAATTTATAATGAACAGAAATGTGTTTGACTCACAGTTCCACAGGTTCCAGTCCAGGTACATGGAGTCAGTAGGCAGGCCAGGTCCTCACGTTAGGTCACAACATGTTGGAAGGGAAGACAGTGCGTGGAGACAGGAAGAAGAAATTAGACCAAACACATCTTCTTTACCACTCCTGAAAGAGTAGGATTAATAGAGCACTAATTAACTTTTAAGGGGTCTCAACTCTTATATCATTACAATAGCAATTACATGTCAAGATGAGTTTGGATTAAGACTACAGCAAGCTTACAGTTGAGTAGAGTGTATGGCCAGGTGGACTTAGGAATTGGTAGTTTTCTGCCCAAAATTAGACCAAAATGCATTAGAGACATGCAGAAGTCAGTGGTAAATTAACCTTATTGTGGAAAAAGAAGATGAGGAAGACTCCTCCTCCACAAGAGTTTAAAATGTTCCTGAGCGATGAGTGAAGAGATGATGAGGCCAAAAGAAGCAAATTCTCTCTATGTGGTGCTCCAAGCTACACTACAGGACTGGAGGGCAAGGTGCAGTTCGAGCCCTTTCAAAGGCAGCAGCTCGGAAACAACCCTGGGAAGGCCAGGGTTGGGGTGAGGCTCTGCACTTGGGGCAACTCAGCCAAATGCAAAAGGCCAACTTAGTGCAATTTACATATTTCCACTTTGAACCTTCCCTCTCCAATCTTTTAACCCATATGGTTTTGATAATTATTTTTAAATGGAAATTCAGATAGCAGCAGGCTGTAAGTGTTTGAATTAGGACTTCATATTGAGATGCTCTGTGGGGCAGTTGGCAAGTTGTATTTTCTCCTCCAAAGGAAGCAAGGGGTGAAGCTGGCATTTTTAATGCCAACTGTACACACTTTACTCTTTCTCACTCTGACCAAGAGTTCTTAAAAAGATGGAAAAGACGATTGGCTCCCCCTTCCCTCCTGCATGATTACCTCTAACACCTGTCTTCTGCACACAATAAATACTTGTCAATGGTATAGTGTTGGTGTATAAGTAAATAACCACAGGGTACCACAATTTAGGAGTCCTGGGGTCTAACCTGTGACTAGCACATTGGCACTCTTTTAATACTGGCTATTCGCCAATAATATAGCACAGTGCATAGCTAATGGTCCATGTTGGTAAGTGTTATATCTTTGAAATGGTTCCCGAATACTAATTCACAAAGAAGTTCTCACAAGTCTATAAAATATATTTTTTAGAATAATGCAATATATTTACCTACATGGAAGAAAGCATGTCAACCATAATTTCTTGGAAAGAATCATGGTTTGTTAGATGAATACATAGATAATGGATAAACAGATATAGATAGAGGATAGATCTGAGTTAATTTTTATTATTACTCTATTTTATTAAGGTTTCTAATAGGTAATAATTATTTTAACAATAGTGATTCCTATAATATGATGTAGGAATCTCTATTATAAATCACCATTTTTAACACTCAACCACACAGAGAGAGAGAGAGAGAGAGAGAGAGAGACAGACAGACAGACAGACGGACAGACGGACAGATGGACGGACAGACAGACAGAGACAGACAGAGACAGAGAAGCCAGAAATATAGTAATACCAATAAAGGAGATGGTGGACTGGAGAATTTTATAAAAAGAGAATTAAATGATTGCTTTACTCTCATTAAGTGCTATATTTGAGCAAATTATTTAGTTTCTCAGTTTTTTGTTTAGAGTTATAATAACTGATATTTAATTAATAAGGTCAATGTGAAATTAAATACTCTACATATATGGAGTATGTATGCTTTGGAATTAATTTTGCTTCATCTCTTGCCCTTTTCTTTTCAGTTAATGACTCCATCTTGTCATAATCACAAAAGATATAGAAACTTACTTGGCTTAATAACTTAAGGCCTCTTGTGTGCAGCATTTTCTCCACAACCAGAAAAGCAAGGTAATTCAGATGCCTCCTGGTCTCTCTATATATGGGAAAACTGATTTTAGTGGTTTTAGTACTGGTAACATTCTAGTGAATTAGTGTTTGTTACCTTCTACCTCCTTTGTGATGGCCTGTCTGAGCCTTCTCTTGATCTTCAGCAGAAAGGACAGTGCCTGTTTCAGAACAGCAGATATGTAAACAACTACAAATAGTGCAGGAGAAAGGAACAGGGGCACTCACCCCTCCAGCCATATTTATATTGATATTCTCTTCTCTCATGTAGAAAAGGGTCCAGATGAAACCTTTGGTCTATCTACCAGTTTATCTATTGAGCAGCTCAATAGATAATAGATAATAATTATATCTGTCTGTCTGTCTGTCTGTGTGTGTGTGTGTGTGTGTGTGTGTGGTTGAGTGTTTAAAAATGGTGATTTATGATAGAGATTCCTACATCATATTATAGGAATAACTATTGTTAAAATAATTATTATCTATTATCTATTGAATACTCAACATATGATCATGAAGATGGAACCTTTGGCTTGCTCATGCTATAATCTTTTTTTTTTTTAGGTTTTTTGAGACAGGGTCTTGCTTTGTAGTTCAGGCTGGCCCTGAGCTCAGCCTCAAACTCACATCACAGCAATCCTCCTGCCTCTGCCTCCCAAGTGCTGGAATTACAGGCATGAGCCACCACACCCAGCACTGTGGCATGTGATGCTGACTGCCGCTGGGCATGAGTCTCCATGCCCAGTATTGTGTGTGGTTACTGGGGATCAAACCCAGGTCCTTGCACTTGCAAGACAGGCTCCGGAACCACTGAGCTAACTCCCTGGCCCTCATGCTATAATCTTGAGTACAAACATATAAGGACCACATTAAATAATAACACGGGTTTCATCAAAACAAAAATAAATATCCCTCAAATCTTGGCAATGAGAGGAAAAAAAAATAAAAGAAATTGAGATAGTACTGAGAATATAGAAAAGAAAATTCTTGTTAAAATGTCATCTTGCCTGCACATTAGTAGCAGCCTGGATTTCCTCAGTCTAAGATTAAATTGTTTCTACTACCTCACACCGGGTAATTCTTGACAGTTTATTTCTCATACTGACATTATAAAAAAGGTAACAGATAATTTTAGAGATGACGAGACACGTTCTAATGTCTTGCTTAAAGTAAATAAATAAATAGGGACAATTCAAGGTAATTGTCTTGAATGCATTTTTACTTTTACTGATACAATGGATAATAGTAGCATAAGGAACAGTAATTAGAATCAATGTACTTTGTAAAGAGGTTTAGGAAAACCCACACAATTAGGGCAATTAATGATGTTGTCTGAAAGGAACCTCAAAAGGTTAACTAATTAATACACCTTAATGTGTACAATAATGACTAAATTCTCTGATTTGAAATACATTAGATTAAGTATAGACAATTTTTAAGAAGCACATTATTCAGTGATCAGCCCCAAAGCCACCCACAATACACAAATTATCAAGAAGTTAATAATAAAAATACTAAACAAATAATTGCCTATAACATGAAAACACAAACGTTAAGTTGTTCTTGAGCAAAATATATTTTAAATCTTATACTAGAGTGCATGCCATTCTCAGTACACAGTTATACCTATGCCACCAAAGGTTCAGGTAAAGGAGGAAAAGAGGTAGTGTTTACAAACCGGCACTATGAAACTGAATCCTAATTTGGGTTTTTATGAACTGATTTACTTTGCATCAGAAACATTTTTTCTATATCTCCACTTTCTGAACTTAAAATGATGGTAACAATGGCTACGGCAGAATTTTGCTTTGCTGATATAAATAGACACACACAGATTGTGGCTTTCCTTTTGGTGACCTATTGTTTTAAATACAAGATTAGACCCTCTCTATGAGGAAATATGATGAAATGGAAAAGCACGGACTTAGAATTCAGAGAATACTGCCATCCTGTCGGTTATAAGTTTGTGTTAGGCTCAGTCCATTTGCTAGCAAAATGTAGATGAAATCAACCATACAGAGTTATAGAGACAGAGTTCACAGGAGTTTAGAAAACATTATTATCTATGCTATGGTTTGTTTCCTATTTCTATTTTGTCCCCAAGGAAAGACTAACATTTTTCTTTGCAGCCTTCTAACCCACAATCAATTCACTCTTTAGCCTTATCTAATGCTGTAATGAAAGAGGATATTCCTTACTCACAATCTCAAACCTCTCTTGGTATGTAGACATGCCAGCTTTTCTCATCATTCCCTCCTCCTATTCCCAGAGACAAATTTATTTCAAGTAATCTGTGGCTTAACTCACATGAAAACAACAGAGTACCAACAGACTTGTTTTAATGGATTTGGTCTAGATAGACTTTGCCTGTTCAATCAATCTAGCAAAATCTCATCTCACTCTGACACCCAAGAAGGACACTAAGCTCAGAGCTCACTCCTCCGTCTCATTCTCCACAGTGATCTCACATGATAGGCTCAGGCAGCAAGGTCAACATTTGCCTTCTGTTCTTATGCACAGTCACTTAGATAATAATAATGGTGTCCTGATCTAGTTATGAAAAATTGTTCAGAAATGTCATCTTTCAGATGGTAATGATAATCATGGGCTGGTCAGGCTGAAAATAAGATGATGGTAGGAAATGGTGGGAATGGTGATGGTGGTGGTCGTAATATTGATGGTTGGGGTTAGTAACAGTCATGGTGACTGTTAGGATTCTCACTGTGCTAGTGTTTCAACGTTCAAGAGATGAACATAACTACCTTGTGAAGAAACAGAGTACTGTGAGTGGTGGCAGTGGTAGCTATGGTAGTAACGATAGTGCTCATGGTAGGAATAACAGCTCTAGTAGGGGTGGTCAGGATGACGGCAAAGGGTAGGGGGTAAAAGAGATGCCTCTGGATGTGTTTACAAATATGAGTAAATAAAGAATTTTGGCATAGGAAGATTATCCTGCAGTGTTAGAAAGCCATAATGTCATCACAAAGGTCCACATGAGAGAAAGGTAAAGTGATAGCAGACACATGGAAAATAAGAAGAGGATAAAGATGCAGGAAGTGGTTGCAGTGGTGTGGAGGAGAAAGGAAATACCAGCTGCTGCTACAAGCTGTAAGAAGTGAAGAACTGAAACTCTTTCCAGGGAATTTGGCCTTGTAAATATATCAACTTTGTCCCAGAGATACTAATTTAGGACCTCTGGCCTCCAGAGCCAATTTGTAACTAGTATCTTCAGCTTTAAGTCATCAAATTTATGGTATTTGTTTACAACAGCTATAGAAAAGTAGTACAACCTGATATTTGTCAGTGTTTCACAAAGACTTTAAAAGTAAGCTATTTAATAAAGATTTGTAACACTGTCTTTATTGTTCCATTTCAGCATCCTCACCACTAAAAAACAAACAAAAGCAAAAATAAACAAAAACTTTAGGTAAGTCCACTGACCTACTGCTTTAGTGGAGAAGTGGGTAATAATTCCTATTTTATACTCAAAGGACTGACTGTTAAGCCTCATATTTAGAAAGGAAATTAGCTTCATAGAGATGTGCCTCGGAAGAAGACAGGAAAGAAGAAGAAATAAGAAGAGAATACAACATCTTGGTTTTCTACTGACCATGAGATTGGTTGGGGTTTAGAAAAACAGTACAGGTGGCAGAGTCACTGAGAAGGAATGCTCCTAATTAGGACATAGGAAATATTGTACTATTGTAAGTGTTCTTTGTCTGAACTGAAGGTACAATAACAAAGCACAGTAGAGTGGTTGGCTTACGCAATAGATGCTCACTGCTCACAGCTAGAAAGGCTGGGGAGTCCATGATCAAAATGCTGCCTACCGGGGTTCATGGTGAGGGCCTTGCTCTGGCTGGTGGGGAGTCACCTTCTCTAGGGATCTCCATTTAGTGAAAAGAGGAAACTCTGGCATCTCTCATTAAAAGAGTATGCTTTTGTCACCAGGTTTTTAATAATCTAAAACCTAATTTCTATACAAAGGCCTTGCCTACTTGTAATAGCATAGAATAAGCAAAAACTTCAACATATGCATTTTGAGGAAACACAAACAGTTAGTGTATCACTCTGCTCTTATTGTTTTTTGAGGTTATGATCATTGTCAATAGTATAGCCAGGGTAAAGAATTGTACAGAAGTGGTGATATAATTAGAGTGACTAAATCAGTTGATATGTCATCTAAATCGGTCCATTGTAGCAGCCATATATCCTTACATAAAATACTCATGTTTCAGTGTCTCCCTACATAAAATCATAACTTCTTTCATAAAGTCATAAGAAAAACTGAGGTCAATAAAATATGTAAAGTTATTAGAATCAAGACAATGGAATAACAAATACTCATTAAAATTTATTACAACTATGATTCTTTTTTACCAAGATAGTTTCATTATGAATCTAATTCCTCCTCAAATCTACTTAATTTGAATTTTTTTTGTCTTAGTAATATTTTCATTAGAATCTGCTTAGATATTGTTCTAAGGTTGAAATAAAAACCCCAGGTATACTATACACATGTGTTGTAATTAATACAAGACAGTTCTGAGGTAGCAGTGTTAAGGAAGTTTCTAAGTCAGAGAGGAAGAAATAGCTTCACTTACCTTGGTGCAGGTGACACTAAACATAAAGTGATGAATAATATTGCCAGAAATGCAGCAGCTAGGAAGCAGGTCAGAGTGAACATGATAAAAGAATTGTAGGCAAATGATTTTGAATGGATATCACAAATTGTGAGAGTATGTCTCTCAGAATTATCTACTGCTGCATAACAAGTTATCATTGTCAAACTTTAGGCTTAAAAATAACAAGTTTATTATCATATATCAGAAATCCAGGAGCAGCTACTGTGGTCCTGGAAGAGGATCACATGGTACTGCTCTGATATGACCTAAAGTAGCAAGACTTACTTGAATTCATGTTGTTTTAGGCTGAAGGTCTCAGTCTCTTATCAGCTGGACATGTGCAAAGGGATATTTTATACGAGTGATGAGCAAAGTGGAAGCTGCATCTTTGCTGGAATTGGCAGCACTGTGCCATCAGTTCTAACATGTCCTAGTTGTTAGAAGTGCCTCACTGAGTTAGTTACCACATGAGGTAAGGGATATAAAGCCCATCTGCTTGAGAGGGAAAACACTAGTTCTGTAGTCTTATTTTAAAGTCAACATTGTGCTGAAGTTGTAGCCATTGAGCATTTAACAAGATGCATTATGATTAATCATCTCAAGCTATTGTCTGACCTAACTAATAATTCTTTCCACTTTTCTCTCTTATACTCACTTTTTATTTCTTCTTATACTTTTTCACTTAGTCTCTTTCCTTATAATAAAGGGGACTTTATCTTTACTAGTACAAAAGACATATAAAACAAAAGACAAATTCCCAGAAATAAAGAAAAATAATTCACACTAAGGAAATCCTGAGACAATTTTATCTAGTTTACAAAGACAAAACTTCTATATGTATGGCACTCTTATAGAATTGACAAGCATATATTCAAATCCATAAATAGTAATGAGTTTTGCAATGACTTAGAACAGAAATGCAAAGAGAAATATTCTGTCCTTCATCACAAAGGCTACTTTCTTAGTTACTTGACACACAGAAATAGCCCCCCATGGATTAGTCAGGGAGCTCCAGAGGAACCAAACCAATGGGAGACATCCAGACATAGAAGACAGAATATATAACAGGGCCTGGCTCACATGATTACACAAGTGACACAGTCCATTACAGAAGCCACACTGTCTACAAGCTAAAGACCAGGAAAGTCAGAAGTGTACTTCAATCTAAAGAAGAAGGCATCACATCAGGGAAAGTAATAGTTCCAGTTGGCAATAAAAGTCTTAGAACTGAATTATACTGGTACAAGTCTTAGAAGGTCAAAGGAGACCAAGAAAGGCTAATGTTTGAGGGCATGGTAGGACAGATATCCTGGCTCTTAGAGGGAGAATTCAGCCATTAATCCTCATTCATCTCTTCTTTATTTTTCTGTTTGGTTGACTCCTTGAAGGACTAAATGATGTTTGTCTGTGTCATTTCTGATCAGTCTACTGATTCAAATCTCTTAACACTCTCACAGCTATACCCAGATGTCATGTTTTATCATTTCTCTGCATATTCTGACCCCAGGAAAGCCAGCACATAAAATTCACAGTCACACTCTTTAATTTGTTTATGGTAATATCCACTCTTCAGCAGGGTTTCTTGGAGGTTGTTTTTCTGAGAATGCTTTATTGAACTTTCCTTATCAACTATGGTTCCTCTGTACATTGAGAATTGAAGGAAAATGACTCATGGGCCCAAAGAGTCTGACTCTTCTCAGGAAAACTGCAAAAGTCTAGAGTGCCAATAATTTTAGCTTCATAGTAGCTTCCAGTCTATAGTCTTGTTTAAACTTCTACTAAATGAATGCTGAATTAAATGAGAATTGCTTACTCATTCATGGTACCCCATGCTGCTTGAGTAAAATGAGCTAGTCCTAATCTTACATATTCAGAAAACTCTAGAAATGGATATTTCTGTCCAGTAGAATAAGGTGGGAAATAACCAACTTCACAACTATTTTTTGGAGTGTCTGTGTGGAAATTAGGAGTACAAGGAGTCCTGCTGACTGAGGAAAAGCCAAGGATAATTCAAAGGCCCTCAGGCCTGAGACACCACCAGTAATTACGGATTCTAGTCCATTTTCAAAATTCAAGGGAGTTGACTTCCTGATGACTTTCACAAAAGGCAGCCATCACATTAAGAGGGAACTTGAACTGAAATCCTTCATTTTCTTTTCATTTTCATGAAAAAAGTCAGCATAATGGAAACTGATAAGGGAGCCAAATCACTGAAATATGAAAATCACAGAATTAGCATTTATCCAAATTCTTCTGCTGAGCCTATCACAGAAAGAGCTTGTTTTAATCATATCAAGTTGCTGCTTCATGACTGTGGAGTTTCTTATGAGCTAAAACACTTCTTATTCTTATAGGCAAAATTAATGGCTTGGTCCAAGAATTAGATTAGTGGAGCAAAGAGCCTTAGAAGATCTTGAAGCAAAACCTCCTTGACATTTTTCAAGTAGTTACCCCGTGAAACAAACTTTAGTGTCAAATTCTTTGGAATTAGCTTAATGACTAATGTCTCCTTTTCTGAGCAACAAACTTTTACTGTTAGTATGTTAGTAGTGTGCAAGATCAGAACAGTTGTAGGTTCATTTCCCTCACAGTGAAGCTAACTTCATTAAAGATAAATGAGCATGCTGGAGTTTGGGAGACACACTATAAACAAGGTGAATTATACCAGTTTTTATGTTTGAAGGCTGTTGTTATTGTGGGGTGTGCCCCCCCAGTTGTTGAATCTGGAAGTTACCTAGCATTTTGCTAGTCTGCTCTTTTTAAGGGTTAATTTTAACTCACAGTTGTTTATGTGAAAAAAATACTAGGGCAAAGGATGTAGCTCAGTGGTACTACGCCTGCTGGCAGGTACAAGGTCCTCAGTCTGATCCTCAGGACTCAAAATTAATCATCATCATCATCATCATCATCATCATCACCACCACCACCAAAAAGAAATTTTCAAGGTACAAAATAGTAGTTTCCATACTTTTTGCTGAGTGCAAAGCAGTTTTTTAAGTACTATGTAAATTATTTGATAGTGAAAATCACTTGTTCACCTTGAGCCTTGAACTAAAAGCTTGGATACTCAGGACAGTGAAAGTAGAGGGGAATATTTATGAGGTAATTGTTTGGCTGAACCGAGGGACTGGTTACTCTGTATGGATTTAAATATATTAACACTTATTTTTAGTACATACCAAGGCAAATAAGAACCTGACTGACTTGCAAACTCTTCTGTACATCACACTTACAGATATCTCAGCTCTTTCATCATCAGAGTCAGAGATGTTTATTTCAACTTTATTTTCCTCAGTGTTGCATTTTTAAAAATCCCCTAAGCTTTCTCTGCCATCTACTTTCCCCTTGCATTACCCCTAGTTCATCAATTCATTGTTTATAACTATTTTAATTTTCAAGTTCTAAATTTCCCCTCATATAAACATATGTAAATATAAATGTGAATAGTATCAGTCATTATTTTTCATACATCCTAATGCACTCACTCTTTGACAGCCATGGTAGGTTGGTTCCAGGACCCATTTTGGACATCAAAGTCTGTGGCCTCTCAAGTCATTTATAGACAATGATGTAGTATTTTCATAGAGCTATGAATATTATCTATTACTTCAATTAATCCATGTGATATTCATAGTATATAGTTCAGAGTAAATGATGTATAAATAGCTTTGTAGTTTAGGGAATGATGAAGGGGAAAATGTCTGGATGTGCTCAGTACAGGATGCATATTTTTCAAATATTTTTAGTCCATGGTTGGTTGAATACATGGATGCACAGCCTGCAGATATGGAGGACTAACCAAATCTGAAAATTTTTCAACTTATTAAATTTATTTGTAATTTACAAATCAACACATGTGCTTTCAAAGTCTTGCACATACACATACACAGTGATGGAAAAATTTGAGCCTCAGGATGTTCAAATTTCCGTCAGGCTATTTTAGCTCTCACTTTGTTTCAAAGGTATTTCTCACACTAGATTAGGTGACATGTTTTTTGGTAGCTTTATGCTCTTTAGTAATGATTTCACTATTTAATATGGGCCCCAAGTGCAGGGCCAAGAGCTCTGTAATGGTCCATGGGCAAGAAGACAGAGTGGTGCTTTAAGAGGGAATGCATACATTAGATGCTCTGTTCAGGCACAAATTATATACCATTAGCATAGAAACAATGTTAATGGACAAAAAATGAGATATGATATTTTTAAAAAGAAACAAGTATATGTACATGTATACAGTGATCAGTTGACAAAACAAGGACAACAACATTAATAATGACAACAACAAACATAACCAGGCCTTCATAGTAACCTATCCTTACATCTCCTCTAGAAACAATGGTTCATCATTCATTAATTTAGTATTGTTGACTACTTTATGGAATGTAACTGTGCTAGCTAAAGTTAATGAACCGTACTTCTTTAGAACAGGAGGTTTTCCAATGCCTAAAATACGGTAATTCATGGGGAACAATGGAGGAAACTGACTTGACGATCAAGATATTTGGCTCCAGGCTTATCCCTGTCCTAATCCTGTCAGTGTTCTGGCATTCAGGTTCTACATTTTTGTCAAGAACATTTAAAACATAAATAAAAATAAGAACACATAAGATTAAAATAAAGATTTATATTTAACATTTCCCTCCCATTTTTCTTCTTCTTAGAACAGGTACCTGTTTGAATTTATACAGAGTTGTATTATGTATTTTCAGGATTCTTATATTTTATTATTCTATTAGAATTACTAGGTTAAGAGTTGTCTGAATGGCTGTTAGAATATTATTTGTGGATATTATGGTGAGGATATTTGCTGAAGAAGTTAACATTCTAGTCACTCTGAGTAATAAAAATATGCCTTCTACACTATGGGAAGGTATAAACACAACAAAAAGGGGTAAAAGCAGTACTTTCCCTTTCTCTTCTTGAAAAAGATGGCTATCTTCCCACCCTTTAGTATCAGAAGTCCTTGTTCTCTGGTCTTCTTTGACTAACCCTTGCTGGTTGCCTACTTACAACTAGAATGAGAGCTGCACCACTGGCTTTTCTGTTTGTAGGCCTTCAAAATTTAATGGAAATTTTTTAAATGTCTGTCTTCTTTCTCCAGCTTTCAGACATCATATTGGCCTCTAGACCTCAGTAACTGTGTGAGTCAGCTCCCATAATAAGTCTTCTCATATCTAAACCTACATATTCTTATTTTATATATTCTCAGCTTGCTTCTGAATCTCTGGGGAAATACAGACCTATCGTCCTCTAATTATTTCTTTCTGGTGACCCAAGTCCCAACTACTAGGATCACATTTCTGTAGCTAATGTCTAGAAAGAAAAACCAAACTTTTTTTCAAGCCTGCTAAAACTAAGATATATATGAGAAAAATAAACATTCAAAAGTGTAACAGTGATTTTCTGTAATAAATTTGATCATTATTAGACATAAAAGAGTTTGAAGTGGCCCTGGATGCCCCATCTCCTTCTATTTCAAGAAAATTAATTTTAGAGATGTAGCTAAAAACTCAAACTAAATCTCTTAATTTGCAAACATAATCTCTTCTATTACCTCACATAGCTTTATTTACACCATGCTGAAAAATGTAGCAGGGCTTCTAGGCAACTAAGAAGAAAAAATAAATTGGTGAGCATGAGCACATGAAGCACAGGTACACTATACACACAAATATGGTTTAACATTATCCATTTATATTAACTAAGATGTTCCTTACCTCAAACTCAGAATAGATATGGGTCAGCTGGAGATGGCTTTATGTAAGTCTGTTTGCAAATCCATAGTTAAACCCATGCACACTGGCAGCTACACAAAATGTCACCCTGTGGTATTAAGCTTGGTTAAGAATTAATTAGATGAAAAGCTTCTAAGAATAATTCATTTAGATAAGAAGTGATAATGTGGGACTTTATAAAACAGAATTATTTTTACCATATTGCTCCTCTAAAGCAAGTTTTAATTATCTCTTTTTATCTAAATGTAAAAGTATCTTTTCACTTTAAATTATCCACCAAGGAGAGGAAAACGTTCTGAGATATAATATCTACATAACATGGAAAAATATTCTGCCATGCAATTAAAACATTAAAGATGAACAACATAAGTTATAGGTGTAACATCACAGATGCTGTGAGTCAATGTAATGATCCTGCCTATTTTTCTATAACATAATCATCATTTGCTTAGATGGACATTTCTTTTCAGGATAAAAACAAAACCAGGAACAGAGTGAAACAGAAGACTCCTGACTATTTCTCTTCCAACAAACAAAGCGTAAATACTTATGCACATCATCTCTTTCCAGAAAGAGCAAGAATTCAGTCTGAAGGCATCGATATACCAGAGAACAGAGGAAAAAAAACACACATCAAAAACTAGATACATTCTTTTATATATATTTCTAGCCAGGAAATAGCAAGGTCAAATGGAAGCTCTACTCCTAGTTTTTTGAGGAATCTCCACACTGATCTCCACAGGGGTTGTAAGAGTCTACACTCCCACCAAGAGTGGAAAAGGGTTCCTTTCACCATGCAGCCTCACTGGCATTTGTTGCTGGCTAATTTCGAGATAGAAGCCATGCTTTTTGGAGTGAGATGGAATTCTAGTGTTGTTTCCCTCTGCATTTCTCAAATGACCAGAGATGCTGAACATTTCTTCATGTGTTTCTTGGCTGCTTTTACTTCTTCATCTGAAAGGTGTCTGTTCACTTCAAATCCAAATTTTTTTTAACTCAGTCTTTAAATTTGGGGGAGCTAATTATTTTTTCACGTTCTTTATATGCTCTACATAGCAGCCTTCTATCTGAGAAACATAATTAAAAGATTCATATAACACAGACATAAATCCACCACTGTTCACTGCAACTCAATTTAGGATAGTTAAATCTTGGAAATGGCTCAAATGTCTTTCAATAGGACACTGGATAGAGAAGTTGTTTTTTTCATTGAAATCTTTATTGGTACATTACATATATGCATCATGATTGCACTCCATAATGGGGACTTGAACCAGTATAAGACACAACTTAATTCTCATTTTTTCCCATAGCCCTACCCACTCTACCACCCCCCCATATACATTAAATTTGTTTCCTTACTTTTTTATTAAAATCTCATTATTTTTCCCCCTTCACCCTATTTTACTTTGAGCATTTTCTATTTCATAATATATAACATACAATTCTAGGACTCATTTACATCTTATTTTCTCATACCAAAGAAAAGATGCGATATGTTCCTATCTGTTACTTATTTATTTCACTTATGAGGATATCCTTAAGGTATGTCCATTTAAGTATGGATGATTAAAATGTATCATTTATTATGGCAGAGTAATACTCCATTGTGTAGAAGAACCACAGCTGTTTTATCCAGTCTCCAGTTGATGGACACTTGGGTTCCAAGATGTAGCAATCACAAACTGAGCTGCTATAAACATGGGTGCACATATGTCACTGTGACATGAGTCTTATAATTCTTTTGTGTATATACCCAGCAGGGCAATGACTAGGTCAAATGGGACCTCCAATCATAGCTTTTTGAGGAATCTCCACACTGATCTCTACAGGGGTTGTACAAGTCTACATTCCCACCAACAGTGGAGAAGGGTTCCTTCTTCTCCGCAGTCTCACCAACATTTGCTGCTGGCTGATTCTGAAATGGCAGCCATTCTATTGAAGTGAGATGACATCTCAGTGTTGTTTTCATCTGCATCTCTCGAATGACTAATGATGTTGAGCATTTCTTCAGAAGATTTTTTAATTGAAAACTTTATTGCTGCATTACATATATATATATATATATATATATATATATATATATCATGATTGCACTTCACAATGAAAATTTGTACCAGTATATGACACAACTTAATTCTCTTTTTTTTCCATAGCTCTACCCATCCTACCACTCCCTATATACATAAACTTTGTTTCCTTTCTTTTTTGTTATAATCTCATTATTTTTCTCCTTCACTCTATTTCACTTTGAGTATTTTTTATTTCACAATATATATCATACAATTCTAGAAATCATTTATATATTTATTTTCTCATACCAAAGAAAAGATGCAATATTTACCTGTGACCTATTTATTTCACTTATGAGGACATCGTTAAGGTATGTTCATTGAAGTATAAATGATTCAAACTTATCCAAGAAGATTTTTTTTTAATAAAATGGAGTATTACGTGGCCACAAGAATGATAAATTTGAGTCATTCATACTCCAATGAAATATATCTTGGGGTCCTACACATAAATCAAATAAATAGGACACAGATATGTAAATGCCATATCATTTCTCTGGTGTGAGAATGTGAAGTTATAAATAAGTTCTAAAATGTATGATATGTATTGTGAAATAGGAAGAAAACATTAAAAAGAAATAGGGAAAAAAGGGTAAGGATAAATAAAGAAGGGAAAAAAATTTGATGGTAAAAAATAAAAGGAAACAAAGCCTATGTATATAAAAATGGTATGTTGTGGGCAGGGTAAGGGAGTGAAGAAAAATGTGAATTAAGATGTGACATGTACTGGTACAATTTCTCAATTCTGATTACTATCATGATGTATATATAAAATGTACCAATAAAACCAATTTTAAAAATATAAGCAATGAATCCTGCCCCAAGTAAATGACAAATATTTCTGCATTAGATATGCTTAAATTTAGTCATTAGAAAGGAATTTTTGTAATTACATATTTAAGGAGAACAACAAAGCTTAAAAAAATAAACCAACTAACCAAACAAGTAAACAAAAAGCTAAAGATACAGGGGCCAGGGATTTGGCTCAGTGGTTCTGGCACTTGTCTTATAAGCGCAAGGACACGGTTTCTATCCCCGGTTAACCACATACCATAATGGGTGTGGAGACTCATGCCCAGCAGCAGTCAGTACCACATACCACAATGCCGGGCGTGGTGGCTCATGCCTGTAATCACAGCACTCGGGAGGTAGAGGCAGGAGGATTGCTGTGATGTGAGTTTGAGGCTGAGCTCAGGGCCAGCCTGAACCACAAAGCGAGACCATGTCTCAAAAAACCTTAAAAAAAAAAGCTAAAGATATATAGGTAAACTAACTCCACCCTAAACATAGCCTCTTATACTCTGGAGAAATATAAAAATAAACAAAAATTACACTAAAGAACCAACAGTGGCAGTGTCAGCCAACAAAAACAAAATGAAAATCTTATGGCCCAACTTCTTTATGAAGGATCAAAACCTGTATTGTGTGTACAATAAGCAGCTTCTACACTCCCTGCCTGAGGCCTTGTCTCTTAAATTTCTAGGCTTGCGTCTCATACATAGGAACAACCAGGGAGTTTGAATGTCATGGTGAGTTCCCGAAGCTGTAGCTCCTGGGATCAAACCAACTTCTCAATCTACCCTAAGTTGGGTTTCATATTTTTTCAGAAGTTCCCTGAGGCTCTGGACTCTGGTGCTTGCTGAACTTTGTTCTGTACCCTGCAGTAGCAGTGATTCCAGGCCTATTATTTCTCTATATAAATAAATTCAGAGTCTCTACCAGCAATAAGGCAGTAGCATTCTCTGTCTTTCTCCCAGGCTAGCTTCTCAGGTGGTTTCTGCCATCTTTCCTCCCAAGGAGACAATAGACCTCCCTGTGCCTGAAAGAATAAAGTACATTGCTCATGCCTTCTTCTCTGGCTTAGGTCAATAGTAACTCTGTTCAAGGAGTGTCTGAGGCTCCCACTGGCTGAAACTGAACAGAAGGCACTTTCTGTGTCTCCCTGTCCAGTTGGCTTCAATAACTATTTTAGCCTTAGAAACAGTCCATGTAAAGAGATCAGATGGCTCTGCCAGCAGGAATGGAAAGCACAGCACTCTTTGCTCCATCTTCTCCATCTTGCTCTAGAAGGAACTCCTAAAATCTCTCATTAAGCAGGGTATGGCTTCATATCTGAAAGGAGTAGAGGATATCCTTGTGCCTTCCTAGACTCCTTGCTTCAGTAATAGATATTTCTAGGTCAGCTGTCTCCTGCTCACAATCAGGAAAGTTCTACTTTCATAAAAAAGTTAGGAACAAACCTCAAATCTTATTTCTTGACTCTCTCCAGCTATGATTCCCTATCTGTAGAGTCTCTCTGGAAATAGTTTCTTCATGTATTCAACAGCCCACCTGCATGACCGGCTCAGAAATCACTGGCTATGGATGTTGTGACAGCTCTTGAGTTTTGACCACAGAAGAGAATAAGCAGCTTTTAAACTTGTAAACAGAAATATTAGCCAAGTTACAAAGTGTATAACATAATGAATAGCACAGCACTCATGTAGGGTACATTAGGTGTGAGATAGATTCTGGCTTTCAGATTCTCCAAAAGAACATAGGAAACTGAAATAAACATAACATTCCAATTTTTCTAGTTGCATCTCTAAGTCCTGGCTTCTATCATACTTTGGCATTCTTTAATTTTATGGGAGCTCCTAAGAATAAAGACAAGGGTTGAATATGCATCTTTAGAGGAATTTATCATCATTAGTACAGTGAATTGGAATTTTGACATAAGACCAGTCTGAATGGAGAGAGGTGATTCTCTTAACTGTTCTGTTAACAACTCAACACAGAAAATGAAGAAAAAGAAAGGATTGGGGAGTTTATTTCAAATAAAATATATTTCCTGAAGCTAAAATTAATAAAATTAAGATGTGGAACTTCGGTGACAGAAAATTGAAAAGGATAATCATAGAAAGGTTCACCAAGCTAAGCAAAGCAATTCAAGAAAAATTTGAAAATTTCAACCGAGAGCTATATAGTGTTAAAAGTACCAAACAAATAACTGAGCTAAAAATACAAATGAACTAAAGTAATTCAATAGAACTGTTCAATATCAGACTACACAAAAATTAAATTAGCAAAAATGAAGGAAATTCACTGATTGCATTGGAAATCACTAAGATCAAAAAGTTAAAATTAATAAAGAAAAAAGAATGGAGATAACATTATGTAGAATGTATTATCAGAAAGAAGTATTATCAGAAAACCAAAAAGAGAATAGAAAATATTTAGCATATAAAAATTTTCCAAAGTCTGAGAATATAATTATATATCTAGAATCAAAGCTCTTTAGCACTTTACAGGAAGAAATAGAAAAGTCTAACACTAAGAAAAATTATAATCAAGTTGTCAAAATCTGAAGACAAAGAATATTAAAAGGTGCTGGACACCAAAAGAAGTAATAATCAGAGTGAAGTGACAACCTACAGGATGGTAAAACACTTTTGCCACTACTTTTAAGACAGAGGATTAACATCTAGAATATATAAAGATTTAGAAAATAACCAGTAGACTTTCCCAAAATAAATGATTCAGTAAAAAAAATGGACAACTAAAATGAATGGATACTTCTCAGAAGAAGTATAAATGGCCAATAAATACATGAAAATATCTTTAACATTTCTGACCATTAGAAAAATTAAATCTACAATTAAATCTACAAATTAAATCAATTAAATCTACACTGAGAATCATCTTACCTTTGAAAAATAGCTATTATCAATAAGTCAAATAATAAAATGGGTTTTAGGGGATGTTTGGAAAAAAATGAACTATTTTACTTTGTGAGAATGTAAACCAGTAAAATCACTGTGTAAATCAGTGATTCCTAAAAAATGAAAAATATAATTCCATTTGGCCTAGTTGTTCCCCTACGTATCTTCCCAAGAGAGTTAAAGTCATCATATTGCATTCAGACCCACTTTTACAGCAGCACAATTTATAATAGATCTCAGAAAAGCATAAATATCCATTAAGAGATAAATGGATAAAGTAGGATATTTATACAACACAGAGTGCCACTGGTAGCAAAGATCAAATTGAGGCATCTGTAAGCAAATGAGAACATAATGTATGCAACTTGAGAAAATGTTATGTGAAACAGTTCAGACACGGAAGCTTAAATATGACTCTCTCCAGAGAAAGATGGAGAGAAAGAG
>PVIR01016621.1:0-36315 GCA_004026965.1 Petromus typicus | reverse complement strand
GGGCTGCTATAAACATGGGTGCACATATGTCACTGTGATATGAGTCTTTTAATTCTTGTGTGTATATACCTAGCAGGGCAATGGCCAGGTCAAATGGGACCATCAATCCTAGCTTTTTGAGGATTCTCCAAACTGATCTCCACAGGGGTTGTATGAGTCTACAGTCCCACCAACAGTGGAGAAGGGTTCCTTCTTCTCCACAGCCTCGCCAACATTTGCTGTTGGCTGATTCTGAAATGGCAGCCATTCTATGTGGAGTGAGATGAAATCTCAATGTTGTTTTCATCTGCATCTCTCGAATGACTAATGATGTTGAACATTTCTTCATATGCTTCTTAGCTGCTCTTACTTCTTCCCCTGAAAAATCTCTATTCATTTCAGATGCCCATTTTTGAATTGGGTCATTAAATTTGGGTGGGCTGATTTTTTTTGAGCTCTTTATATATTCTAGATAGTAGCCCTTTATCTGAGGAATAGCTGGTAAAGATTTTTTCCCACATTGTTGGTTGCCTGTTTGCACTGTTGGTGGTTTCCTTTGCTGTGCAGAAGCTTTTTAAAAGAATGAGGTCCCATTTGTTGACTTCCTCAGCCATTTCCTGTGCTATAGAAGTTTTGTTCATGAAGTCTTTCCCTAAGCCAATGTAGTAAGACTCTTTTTAAACTGAATTACACATTTTATTTATGTATGTTCCAAATTTCTCTGTTAATTCCTGCTTTAGCACTACAATTGTAACATAATATAAAACAATGCCATGAAAAATCTAGTGAATTTGAAATTCATTTCTTGATATATGTAAATTTTAGAAATAATTCTATAGATTTCTCTATAGAATGCCCTGCAAAAGGACTTAAATCTATAAATCTACATACATACTTGAAAATGTGCTAAGAAAACTGTTAACAGAATTATAGTATGCAATAAAACATGGCTGTTCATGAGCACAACATAAAAGAGCAGAAATCCAGAATTTACTCTTTTTACTTGACTAAAATCTCATAAAATTAAGACAATACGAACAATACTACTACAAATCAAGGGACACTGGTATAAAATATTAGAATGAACATTTGCACTGTGTCCTTTAAATAACTTTAAATTTAGAGGTTTCAATATGCTCATTAACCCAAGAAGAGAATCGTGGTTCAGTTTGATGAGCTACATGGTACCTTTTGACTCTCACTCTCTTGTGTTCAATTGATAAGAAGTTTGGACGTCAGAGACAGTACTACTTTCATAGTTTTTAGGCATCTCTACCATCCAATAGTTAAACTTATGTATCTGACTTATTTCATGTAATACTATGGTTTCAAGGCAGATCTTCTTTCAATATGTTTGTCTTATTATTTGCAGTTAGAGTAAATTTCCTTTCAGGAATTTTAAATATATACAGAAAAAGAAACATCTTTCCCCTCCAATCTTTTCATTGACAAGTCTAAACTGAGAATCCTTTTAGTTTTTAGAACAGGTATGTGGAACTGTACAGATAAGATTACCTTGAAAACTTAACTACTGTAATGAAATTGAATTATACTAAAAGTTATTTCTAAAAAATAAGCAATATAAAAAAGACCCTATATGTTCTGATTTTTTTGAATAGGTGTCTTACAGACAGTGTTACACATTTCAGAATTATGCTCCAAATTCTTGCTCAGATATTGCCACTAGCGTTTTGTTGCTGTCAGGGGATGTTGGAATAAATTTTGGAAAAAGCAAACTGAGAATGGGAAAGGGAGCAGCTGGACATGTTACTAGAGAGGAAAGTCATAAAAATTGAATGGTGTAAATCATGTTTTAGGACAGCTGGCAGTTTTCCGGGGGCTGTCTGTCTTTCAGCTTCTCTACTGGCCTCTTTTTCTTGAACTAAATATGATAGGACACTGTCAAGGTGTAGTCAGGGGAGTGGATTCAATACAGCTTTAATGATGCCAGAAAAATGACTTGAAAATTAATGGTTAAATGGTTGTTAGGAATAAGGATACATTAAGGAAGAAGACAAGTAGTTGGGGAAAATTTTTTTAAATGAACTAGTGGTACTTGTACCATTGTCAATCTTGTACCTGCTCACATTTTTCTCTTTAGGTGGTTGAGTTAAAAGGATCTCATTTTACCACCAAAAATACAAGATATTATATCAGGAAATGTTAAAATAAGTTTAAATCAACATGGCTTTAAAATCAAATTGACTCATTTTTAAAGTGAGTTAAAATCAGAACGAGTTCTCATCAGAGCGCTGCTGAATTGGGTCATGGTAATAAAATGGGAAAAGAGCGAAAGATCCAATGAAGCTTGACAGTTTCACCCTCGCAAACATTCTCTGCTGAGAAAATGAACTTGACAATAACTCTTCTCATTCTTAAAATGAGGTAGCTCAGAGTCATTCCACAGAATCACAGAATGAGGCCAGTTCGTGTTGACTACAAAATCCTCCTGCAGAGACCGAGAGCGCCCGTGACTGATGCGTTACTATAAAGTGCTGCCTTTATGTTCGGAGAGGAAGGACAAGTACCAGAATGACATGGCTCCACTTCTAAAATCTGAGCGATACAGCTAGAGATCTCCAACAATGACAGGTAAGGTGAAGATGGTTATTTGATTCCAAGTATTCAAAGCATAGACGAAATTTCAATGAAAAAAGGCTTCTTTCAAAATAACTAGTTCGGCAAGATCTCACCCATTCAACTCACTTCCCTTCTAAGCAGAAATTAGGTTTGTCTACATATGGTGAGCTGTATGAGGAATGATCAAAATATATGAGCATTTGTATTAAAAATATATTATAGCAAAAGAGACATTGCCATTAATTCCAATTTAAAATATTTTCCCTCATGTTAAACACGCTTATCCCATCATTCTTGCCACTTTCTGAAGCAGCTCTGGAAGTTTTATTTCGTGAATATCTTTCCAAGGTGTGACTTAAAAATACCTATGGTGAATGTTCCTGCCCAGTGTGGACTAATGGGAAGGGAGGCTCGGAAAATGTTATGGCGTGTCCTCCGCGGTTTATTCACTGGACCTGTCGACAAGCAAAACTCTAGGTCTGTCCAAAATCCAGTGACTATGAAAAGTAAAGATTTTAAATCTATTTAGGGCACTGAGACACCCAAGAAAGTAAAATAAAAGACCCGGGCAAATGAGAACTTCTAGGACTGGTTCAAAAAGTAGTAAGAATAGTGGGATAAAAGTATTTGAAGTGAGAGGGACTATTTCAGGAGACTAATGGTAATGTGTCTTTCCCTCTAATATTTTTAAAAAATTTACATTTTTAGGGCCGGAGTGGTTCTGGTGTCTATTTGGCAAGTGCAAGGTCCTGAGTTCGATCCCAGGTACCACACACCACATCGCTGGGTGTGATGGCTCATGCTTGTAATCCCAGCACTCTGAAGGCAGAGGCTGGAGGGTTGCTGTGAATTCAAGGGTATCCTGGGTTACATAGTGAGTTCAGAAACTATAAAATGAGATCTATATAGTGAGAGATCCTGTCTCAAAAATAAATAAATCAATAATAAAATAAACTTTAAACTTTTTACCTTATACTATATTTCAATAAAACCTCATAAATAAATTAGTATTATGTGCTTTCTTATAGTCATCACCTGTTATCACAAACCCATGACCTTTTCATGAACAGATAAAGAAGTTAGATAGATTCCTGTGCACCAGTTAATAATCAAAGGCATTTGATCTCCTTTGTCGTGTTATAAAGTGACTATCTATATTAAATATGGATATTCCATACACAAAATCTCAAAGATAAAATCTATGCTATACAATCTAATGAAAGAAATATTAGTATTCATCCCTCAAATATTATGGTTGTCTGAGAACTTATTATCAAGGCTTATTGTACTTTGGGGACTGTGCCATGGCCCTCATGAGGCCCTGAAGAATCCGTATACATAAGACGTCAAACAGAGGGAGTAGATGACAACAGTAATGGCTTCAGCCACATATTCATGCCCCACGGCAACCATGCACAGTGAGGAGGACTGATGAAAAAGAATGTGCAGCCTGTACACCGATATGTTCGGTCTCTTCGTACATGACTGTGGTAAACAGGGCTGTGCCCATCCGCTTGGCCAGAGTGCAGAATAAAACACAAAACAACAACTTTCTTCACATGTCCCCCCAAAGGTGATGCTTTTATTCAATGCTACATTCCAGTTGTAAGGACTGTGAAACAGCTTTGGAGATTAGTGCTTACTCCCGAAACACACGCTGCGGCAGCTATGAGTTAATGTTCCCGAGGCATAAATGTCAAATTTAGAGCCCTTCGAGGAGTGCTTTGCCAGACTGTGTAATAGAAATGGGTGGAAAGGTCTGTAACATTCATGCTTTCCCTCATTTCTGCTGTTCTCTTTTCCAGAATGGTAACAGTAAGGAGACACACCGCAGATGGCAGCCACCGGAGAACAAATATGGAAGATGGACTGGATCCCTCCAAAGTTTGACTTGTCCAACCATCTTACTTAAAAGACAAGGTCCTCTGTGGAAATAACAAGAATTTTGGATCTCAAAACATACTGTGTGTGTGTGTGTGTGTGTGTGTGTGTGTGTGTGTGTGTGCGCATTCGCACATGCGATGCTTTTCTATCTTGAAAGGTGAGAATAATATTTTCTGAAAAATGTTTCTTTAAGCATAATTTCAGAATTTAGCTCCTTAATATCTGACCTAAACCCTCTGAAAACCAAAGCTGAGCTTGTGACCCAAGATGTTCTGAATGTGACATTTCACTGCAGTGTCAGAGCCTTGTGCATCAGTCCAGGAAGGCCATGAGATCTAAAGTGCATTATTCACAGTCTTCACTGGGGATTTTCAGAATTGGTAGAGATGCTACCTGTGACTTCCTGGGTTGTCACTGTCCAAATCTATCCCTTCTCAGCTCTGCATTGTTGGGATGATTCCATTGTAAATACAAGCAATGAGAAAAAATATGCAAAAGTCTGAGCGATGGCATTAGAAAGATTTGCATTTAAATACCAGCAAGATTTCTACTGTGGTGTCAATCACTTTTAATTCAGGCATGTTATATAATTTTCTAGTCCATAGTTCTTTATATAAAGTAATTATTGCATTTGATGTACCTTATGTTATAACATGTTAGCATATGGCACTCACTCAGAGCATATTAACGTTATTCATTTTTCAGGTATCACTAAATGCAGTTTTAGTTGTGGATCATATTTCTATTGTGTCTAATGTCTTTGAAATCTGAAGTAATACATTATTGTCATAATAATAATTGCTAATTCATTTCTTTTCAACTTACTGGTACAAATAGCTTTCTAAAATGAAAATGACATGTGTAATTGAAGACTTAAAATGGTATTGATAATACAATACTTTGTTACTTTGGCTAGCTAATTTTACTATCTATGGCTTGGTGTTTTTATATGTGATTTTATATGTGATTATAAATATCTTACTATTGTAATCTCTATAAAAGTTATTGTGTTCACTGAAAGTTATACTACATTTGTAGTCCACACTGAGAGATTAGATAAAGTGCACACGATAGCATATATAGTGCTTGATAAAATACTTTAATTTGTAGGTTTTAGCTCTATTATTCACATTTTCTAGGACTATGGTGCACTTTCCACATACTATCTATGTGTTGCCTGAAATAAATTTCCTATGCTTTGTATTAATCTTCTTCTCTCAAAAACTTAAAATATTTTCCAAGTTTAGGCATATTTGCAAGAATAATATTTTAATGTGTCAATACTACCTGTATTTCCTTTGCTTGACATAATTAGGTCTTCCTGAAAGGAGCAGAATTTTCCCAGGATGAATGGAACACTGTTAAAGAATTCTCAATTTGGATTTCAGCAAATGTGTAATGCAAATGGTGGTTCAAATAGACAATAAATATTAGTGTTAAATATTCAAAACACACTGAGACCAGTAATAGAGTCTCACAGGAAATTTAACTTTGAGTTATACTCAGATACAAAGTTTTCAAATACATAATTGAAAGTGTAATGGATTGTGCTTTTTGATTAAGTTCTTGCTATTGCAGACAAATACATTACCTTAGTGTGGTCATTAAAGTGATGGTGTAGATATTACATTCCCTAAATATTTTAAGTGTAGCTACATATTATAATTTAAGATACTTAAGAAAATAACAATATGCAAATAAGTCTTCTAAAGGCAGACATTCTTAAACACAAAACTACCCAAAGTTATTTTGCCTTTTTTCTCTCTGTCAAGAGGAAATCTTTAAAGTAGCAAGAACATGATATATGCCATTAATAAGGAATTAAAATACCTTACTTATTAGATCATAGTCAACTTTTTTGTTTAAAATCAATTTAACTCTCTGGAGCCCTTGAAATTCCCTTCAGGGGAATCAAGTAAGTGTCTATCATTGAAATGTCAGAAATATAGGTAAGATGCCATGTGATGGGGGATTGAAGAGAGGGAGAGAGTGGCCGGGGAGTTAGCTCAGTGGTTCTGGCGCCTGTCTTGCAAGAGCAAGGACCCGGGTTCGATTCCCCGGTAACCACATAACAATACTGGCTGTGGAGACCCACACCCAGCAGCAACCAGTACCACACACCACAGTGCCGGGTGTGGTGGCTCTCGCCTGTAATCCCAGCACTCAGGAGGCAGAGGCAGGAGGATTGCTGTGTTGTGAGTTTGAGGCTGAGCTCAGGGCCAGCCTGAACCACAAAGAGAGACCCTGTCTCAAAAAACCTTAAAAAAAAAAAAAAAGAGAGGGAGAGAGTGTAAAAGAGAGAAAAAGAGAGAGAGAGAGATATGAAGGAAGTGAGAGGGGAGAAGAGAGACAGAGCAAGAACCATCATTTAAATTTACATACATCCATTTGGGACATATTAGTGAAATGCATATCTTTCCTAAGGCAATAGATAAATAAATTAATATAAGAATATTTAGGTAAACTAGAAAAGAATGACACTGGTAGTCAGTAAAAATTCTTCAATAATAGAATTTTTTGGTGTCCTTTAACATAGTTGTGTAAATCATAACTCAGAAATGACTGATTAAATGTTAGATATTTGCATGATGCTCTCATCATTGCTGTATTCTTATTTTTTATGGTTTTTAAGGAAACATTTTTGTTTTTACTTGTCTTGAAAAAGGAATCTTCTTAATAAAATATTGAAAACTATAGAAGACAAAAATAGTGAAAATCACATTTTCAAAGAGAAAGCTGTAGTCAGATTAGACGGAAGTTTTAAATCTATGACTCTGGTCTTGCTGTGAAGAGGAAGGCACCAAGAACAAGAAGTTAAGGAGCTCCCGGCACATTATCCAGCACTACCTGATCTGGCTCTTGTGAAGGAGAGGTGAGAGGATCACCCACAACAAAAAAGCTGGATGTGGAACTGGAGATGGCGAAGGTCAGAATGCTTCTTCATATGATTTTACTTCTAAAATAATTGCTGAGGGTAGTTTTATCACCTGTCATAAACTGTGTCCTGAAGAAGGTTCCATGTCCTGATACCAGAAATGTGTATTCAAATGTTGGCTGGAAAGTTCTGTAGTTCTGTGTTGTTAAATATATTTGATTGAGGTACAAATCAGGGCTGCTGTTTCTTCATTGATTTTCTGTCTGACTGATGTTTTCTTTGCTGAAAGTGGGTATTAAAGTCCCCAAGTATGATAGCATTAAAAATCTCGTTGTCTTTTCAGTTCAACTGATACTGGCTTTATATAGTTGACTTCTCTGATACTGGGTGATATCTACTTATTTTGAAAGAATAATTGAGAATTTTTAATTTTTTAATTAGTACATTCTTAAGGTACATAATGAGTACATTTCTAGGAAACAGAGAATTGGTACTTGTATGTGTATTTAGTGTTTTTATATTCACTTGCTAAATCACTCCCTTTTACATGAAACAAACTTTCTCATCTTTGGTAAGGGTATTTGGTTTAAACTCTTTTATGATATGTAAGTATTCTGCTTTCATGTAATCTTATTTGGAGAAGCTTTATTTCATTACTTCACTCTTATTCTAATTTATCAATAGAGGTGAAGTGAGTTTCTGTATGCACAATATGGTCTTATTTTGTTTTTTAATCTATTCAGCACTGTGGGGCTTTTAATTAAGAGAATTTATATGCTTTATATTTGTTGTAATTATTTCTAGGTAAGATGTGATATTCATTGTTGTAACTTGTTATCTAGTCTTGTTATGGGCCAATTTTTTTTTTCTCATCATCTTATGGTATTTTTGTAATTTATGATAGCAGGGAGCTTTGATTCCATGCTTTTTATTGTTTGTTTTTCTATTATAGATATTTGCTTTTTGGTAACTGTATTTCAAAAAAATCACTTAATTATATCAAGCTACTTTCAAATGAGAGCTATCTAACATGATTATAAATAGAAGAATAGGCCTGGGTATGAACTTCAGATCTAAGGGATTGAATTCCATTTTTCCCAAATGGAAATGCTCTCTTTGGACTTGAAGTATCTTGGGGTAGCAGGATGAGTGACAGGGACAATTCTTCCCTTCTGATTTTTTCTTTCAATTCAAGTCTTTATTTATGAATACACATCATAGTCATATTCAACATTGAGAGTTTGTACCAGAATATGACATGACTTGATTCTGATTTTTTCCTTTCTCCCACCCACTCTGCAAGCCCCCACTCCCATCTGACTTCTTTAGGGCATCTTTTTTTTTTTCTTATTTTTTTGAGACAGGGTCTTGCTTTATAGTTCAGGCTGGTCCTGAACTCAGCCTCAAACTAGCAATCCTCCTATCTCTGCCTCTTGAGTGCAGGAATTATAGGAATGAGGTACCATAACTGGCACTGTGGTTTGTGGTACTGATTGTTGGGGGCATGAGTCACCATGCCCAACATTGTTGTATATGGTTACCAGGGATCAAACTAGGGACCTTGCACTTGCAAGGCTGGCGCCAGAACCCCTGAGCTAAATCCCCAGCCTAAGACATCTTTTATTTCCTATAATAAGAGCAAATGGTCTTTCCTCTCATTTCTTTAGCTGTTGTAAAGTCCTTTAGTATGGTTAGCCCTTGTATGAGATAATCTGTGAAGAATCTTACACCATCTTTAACTCTGTCCCGCAACTACTTTAGATCAAAGGTTGTGTCTTTAATTCTTTCACTTAAATATTTCAATGACATATCCATGTTTTTATCTCAAATTCCTACTATTAAAATTGACATTTATCTTTCTAATGATGATTTATCTTTCTTAATGAGTAGGTGTACATCTCCAAATATATGCACAGACACATGCATCTTTTCCTCTACTTTCAGTTCTGAGTAATGAAAAAATGTTCTGTATTTTTCTTAATATTTTAATATGATATATCATTCACTCATAATTATTCCTTGAGTTATGATGTCATTGTCTGTTTACATTTTCTTTTCTTTTCTATTGACTACTTTGTATTTCTTTGGTTAATTTTAAAAAATTAATATCTATTAATACTCTGCTACATATAGCATGATGATCACCTTTTTCTATATTCAAAACTACCCAGCAATGCATTGTTTTCATTTTAATTGTTTGGAGATATCAGAACAGAAATAAAATGTTGATGCTATAATTTGGACGGATTCTCTTTTTGGCTTGCAGCCTAGTTGTTGCCCTGGGATTTCTCCTCAACATCTTCCAGAAACTTTCCTTTCCCTTCTTTTTAGTACCAGAACATTTTATTGCCTAAATCCCATATTTATCCTCTTTTTAGTTAAAGCCTTATTATAGAGAACTAAATCCCACTGAAGCTTTTTGCAAAGCCCTTCTGAAAATGCTTTGTAGAAGCCAAAATATTTTGAGTATCTTGCATGTGAGAAACAATTATACTTTTTTTCACTCTTGAAAGATATTTAAGCTGATAACACCATTCTAGGTCTTTTTACTTGTAAAGTTTGTAAAGTGTAAAATAATGGCTCCAATGATATAGACTTTTTGCAAAATATGAGTTTAAAGTATTTGTGTATGCACATTTAAATGACACAGCAAGAAAATAAGAGATACTGATAATATCATTTTCCTTCAGGAATGAGAAGAGTATTGGGAACAATTTTCAATAGTTTAGACATCTTTGATCTTAATTTTAAACAATGTTAATATCATCTCAGCACAAGAAAATAGTAGATGGTATCAATTTAATGAAATGAATACTTTTATGGACTACAAGATATTTGCAAGTCTGTTGTACTAATGCAATCTGTCATGAATTTATGATATATTCTTGCAGCCTTCTCATAGGTTAACATTGAGTTATTCAAACTTTTCCCTTATTAAATTCTTTCAGTATCTATCATTCAACAACTCAGGAAAACAGGATGCTGTCAGAAAGAGGGTGGCAGCACCCCTGAATGGTCCTTCTTGCCATAAAGATGCCAATGGTGAATACATGGACAGATTCCATGTGTAAAACATGTAACATGCTGAGTATTCTGCATCATAGGTGAGTATGAAATCAGGCACATCAAAGGTGAAAAGGAAATCGTGAACACTCCTTCACCGTGGCTCCTCTGCCTGAGTACAGCACAGTCTAGTAAAAGTACGTTCCCAGATCCTGGCTCCACCAAATAGAGAGAATGCGAAACTAGAAAAAAGGGGCTAGTGAACAGAGCTGTAGGAGGAGTGCCCAAAGGATTGAATTCTCTTTTAAACTAGCTGGAGCCTAAGTGTTGAATGGAAGGAGCACAAAGTTGAGGACTTCTGAGAATAAAGACAATAGTGTGGACTGTAGTACATGCTCATTTGCAATGATCTCTCCTCCCCATTCACTATGGAATGTCTGAGAGAAAACTCTCCAGTCTCACTACTCTCAAAATCAGAAAGAGGTGGAACATACATCCAATATTCTGGCTTTTGAGGAACTAATTTTGGAGCCTGTGCTGGAACACTACCAATACCTGATATATGCTAAAAATCTCTTATATGTAAACATGTTTTCAGAAACATAGGTGATAACAGAATATTTGGGATATCCCATGTTTCTGAAAAAAATGACAAATTCCTCTGTCAATTTACACACACAAATCTGAAAATAAATACACAGAAAATGTTTGAAAAACTAGGAGAATCTTGGTTGACTGATGAGAACCATTTACTGTACAAAATGAGTAACACAGTACTGACGAATGGAACCCAATAGCTCATGAGCGGACTCATACACCAGATAAAGCAAGATTTAGCCCTGGGATGCAAGGACATTTGAGCACTGCAGATCAAGAAAAGCAATGCATCACCTTATCAGAAAATAAGTATATATGATCTTCTCAACATATGCAGAAAATATTTCACTAAATGCAAAACTCTTTCATAAGAAGACCACAAGAAGTTTATCTCAAAATAATAAAAGTCACAGATGAAAAATTCAAACCTAACACCCAAACCTGAAGGATTTTTCACTAGGATCAGGAACAATGTTAAGATACCTAACTAGTTCGTTTCAGCATAGTACTAAAAATCCTACTGAGAGCAGTTAGGCAAGAATAACATACAAAAAATAACCAAATCAGAAAGAAAAATAAAATATATGTGTTGATGAATGATGCAATCATATACAAAAAATGCCTTGAAAAGTTCACAAAAATTGGAATGGAAAAAATTTCAGAAATTTTTCAAAATGAAAAATTACCATAAATCAGTAATGTTTCTAAATAATAAATATTTTAAACACCTTTAAAAAGTATGAAATAATCTAATTTATAATATTATTGGAAAGGGTAAATTTCTTTGGAATAAACTTAACAAAGAAGGCAAAATCTCACACCCTAGCATGGTACATGACTAAATCCCAGACTTGAGAGGCTGAGGCTAGTACGAGTACATTCCCAGATCCTGGCTCCACCAAATAGTGAGGATGAGAAACCACAAACAAAGGGCTGGTGAAGACAGCTTGAGAGGATTGCTTCAAGTTCAACAGCAGCCTGAACTAAAAAATGAGACTTTGTCTTAAAACAACAAAAAAAGAAAGGAAATGAAGAAACAGGAAAAGAAAGATCTCATTCACTAAATGACTAAAAGCCATGATATATTTCTTTATTCCTAGAAGATATTAAGGGTACATAAGGAACAGGAAATTTATTAAAATGGTTTGAACACTCCAAACTTTTCGAACACCCACATTACGCAAAGTGAGGCACTGAATCAATACAAACCTCACTAATATTCTATTAGGATTTTCTGCAGTAATGTATAAAATAAATCTAAATTGATGTGGAATAACATACACACACACACACACACACACACACACACACACACACACACACACACACACACAATTTCCCAGAGCAATTCTGAAGAAGAGCTAGGTTGGACATCCTGTACTTTCTAACTGCAAACATATTCCAAAGTTAATCAAAACCATATGTAGGGGCTGAAGACAGACAAATAAATGAATGAAACATAAGAGCAACTGAGAATTAAACCCACACATGTGAACTATATCTGGGGAGAAGACAGTATCTTCAACATATGAGGTTAAGAAAATGGATTATCCCAAATCATGAAACTAAAAGACTATCTTACCCTATATAGAGAAATTAATGTAAATACCATATATAAGATATAAAACTAAAATTATGAAGGAATCATAAGGAAAATGTCTTAATATCAATATGCTAGTCATCTTTTCATTTTTCCCCCCCTTTTGGAACTGGAGATCGAACTCAGAATCTGGCACTTGCCAGGTAGGTAGTAGTACCACAGAGCTAATCCCCATCCCCAACTCCATTTCTGAGACAAACTCCCTCCCATTAGTCACCTGTGAGGAGTAAAGATTTATGCTGTCGCGTGATCTTAGAAGTTTCTTTAGTTTAAAGATCTGTAATGAAGCAGAAACAGCATGACAGAAGGCATCCGTCCGGTGACGCTTTTCACCTCAGCAGCCAGGAAAGAGGAAGAGTGAAAAAGCCAAAGACGAAGAGGCTGGATGCAAGATACACCTGTTAAAGCTTCGCTCCTTCCACCTATTTCCTCCGGCTTTCCCGCCTCACACGGTCCATTTAACCGCGAACAAATCATCGGTGAAGCTCGCATCCTGATGACCCAGTCACTTCTCCAGCTTTGAACATCGCGATATGGAAGATCGAACCTCAAACCCAGGTGGCTCTGAGGAGCACTTTACATCTGGACCGTAACTTTGTAACATTCGGTAACCTTCAGGGAAACGCAGAGTAAGACCGCAGCTAGATGTCACCACACACAGGAGACTGGCTACTAAGAGATGAGATAGAACAAGTGTTTACAACAATGTGAAGAAAGAGAATGTCTGTACAGTGTTGGTGGAGACATGAATTAGTGCAGCTATGTGAAAACACCGTGGCAGTTCTCCTAAAAATCTAAAAACATCACGATCCATCAAATCTTCTTCCAGCTATAAATATAAATAAATATATACATACAAAGAAATTGGAAACATTAAATATAGTAAAAAAGTCTTCTTGCTCATGTTTGCTACAGCATTATTTAAGAAAGCAACAATATGTAACTTCACTCAGTGTTTATTGAGATAAAATGAATAAAGTAGTTATTAATCTCACCTGCCCACTGATAGATGCATACATGAATAATACTGTACCTTAAAAATGAAGGAAAATGTAGCAACCTAAAACACATGCATAACGTTGGAAAATAATATACTAAGTGAAATAAGCTAGGTACTGAAAGATAAATACTGTACCATGTCCCTTTTATAGAATTAAATAATTTGATCTTTTAAGAGTAAGGAGAAAAATAGTTATTGTCAGACACTGGGTGTGGGAATGTAGTTATCTCTCAGAGCATATAATTGTGCTGTTAATCGGGAATAACAAATTCTGGAAATCTGTTCTGTGTCATAGCTTTTCATAATGTATGGCATACTTGAAAATTTCTAGAAGTTGTATTTACATACAACTGGAGGGTAAAAGAGTAAGATAGTCATTGGTTTAAATCAAATCTAAACTTATACAAATTTATTCATCAATATAAAAATAAAAGATAAATATTTTAATAAGATAGCTTCTATTGCATAGACTTAGAAAAGGGAGAAATCTTGTCAGAGACAGACAAGGATGAATACTGAAGACATTGGTATTAGGACAAAGTGGTCACAGTAGGAAAATGTGGTTCCCTACTTATATGCATATAAAAGGTTTCCTCTTCTATGCAATATCTAAAGTAATCACCCTCCTGAAAGCACAGGGAATTCTGGTAGATACCAGGGCTGAACAGAGTGAGAGAGGCAGAGCTGTTATTCAACGGATACAGCTTTTCAGTTTTTCAAGATGAAAATCTGGATACAGATTTGTTGCATAAATTTAACACTACTTTATTGTATACTTAAACTTTTAAGTGGGCAAGTCTTACACTCTGCTACAATTTTAAAAAGTTTTAAACTTAAAAATATTATCTCCAACAGACAAAAATAAAAAAGAATGACAAGGCATAGTCTAAGAGAAGATGTTCAGGAGTCATATTTGTACTAAAGAACTTATATTCTGATATTGCAAAGAGATATCAAAACTTAATGATATGAAAGTAGCCCAACTTATAAGACATATGACAGAGGGTAGAACAGACATTTTTCCAGAGAAAACATACAGATGGCAACAAGGCACATGAAAACACAGTGAATGTCATTAGTCATCAGAGAAATTCTAAAGTAGAATTAGTGCAAACGTTCCTATAAGGGTGGCTAAAATAAGGCGAATCTGATAGTTTCAAGTAATAGGATTCAGAGGACCTGGAGTTCTGGTGTGTTCCTGTTTGGAAAACAAAAGGTTCAGGCTAAATATATACTCATCATATATGAGCCAGCAATCCCACTCCTGCGTATTTACTAAAGAGAAGGGAGAATATTCACACCAAAACCTACACACAAACACTTATAGTCACTGTGTTCATAATTGCCCCTCATTAAAATAAGCCATATGTCCTTTAGTTGTTAAATGAATAAACAGTAGTATATTCATAGTATACTGTACTATCAGACAAATAGTAATTAATTACATACCATCAGAAAAGAATCTCAGTTATATTGTGCCAAGCGACTGAGTCCATATAAAGCAGGCTACGTGGCCTGTGTCACCAATCAGATGACAGGTTGGACAATGCAATCCTGTACAGGTTAACTGTGTATTAGAGGGACAGGGCAAGTGACTAGCAAGGAAAAGCAGGAGGAAATTTATTTAGGGGAAACTTACTTTTGACTGATTGTACACATTTGCACATAATACACTTTGTGAATTACCTGTTATGTAATCTTATGTTTATCAGCTCTACTGCCACTGAGGTACAATATCTAGCACTCACAATTTAAGGGAGAAGAGTTTAATCTGACTCCTGCCTTTCAGAGAACTCCATCCATGGTTGGCACCTCCAAGACAGAAGCTTTATGGCAGACAGGTTTGGTGGAAGAGAAGCGCTTAGTTCATGGCGACCAGGAAGCAGGGAAGTGTGGGAGCAGAACAAGGCCAGGGACCCAAAACATGCTTCTCTAGAAGACACCAAGACCTGTACTGTCAGTCCCCTTACTGTTCCCAAAACCAATCAAGTCTATCCCCTTAAGCTTAGCTCCCTGAGATCTCCAATGCCTTCTCTGACTTTTAGACCAAGACCTCGCCTTTCCTCTAGACACCTACGCACCTTGCACACACTTGTTCACATGAGTGAATTGCTTAGCTCACTTTTGGAAATCATCACCATACTAAGTCTATTTCTTCTCTGGGCCTTACCCAATGTCCAGAAAAGAGAAGGATTTTGAAAATTTGTAATGAAAATTAAACAATAATTGATGCCATTATTTTACATCAGATATTTACCACAAATTATCAATTTTTTCTCTGAAAAAATTCATGTGGCATAGATACACATCATATAAGAGCACTGAACACTTTTCAACATTTATTTGTAGAACCAAACCCTGTGAAACATGGTTTCCTATTTTTTTTCTGAATGAGAGATTGGGAGAGAGCATTATCTCCTTTAAGATAAATAGATTATTTCTCTGGTGGCTTTGGAAATGTATAATTCAGAGATACACTTCTGAGTCCAATCAAAACTTTAACTCAGTAAAACACTTTCGAATTTTGGGAGTTCTACTACACAATAATGGTAGCACACAAATAACTACTTTGGCAACTTTAAATTACTTCATATATTTATTGAAAAACTTGGTAGACTATAGATAAATTTTCAATCTCCATTTTATATATATCCTACAATGCCCTTGACCAGGGAATTGTGGCAGAAAATATTGAGTCTCTTCATATCTTGATTGGAAGTGATGTTTCCTAATCACCTCTACTTTCAAAAAACACTGATACTAGGTAACTCATGCTGTAATCTGACTTTTTTGCAAACTGACTACTGAAGGTCAAACTTGATAAGCACCAACTGTAACTGCCTTATACATGCTAAATTAGGACATAGCAAAAGGAGTTTTATATAACAAATTTATTAGCATTTTAGAATTTATGAATATATTAACTATCATTTAACACAAAGTTGAGTGTGTGTGTGTGTGTGTGTGTGTGTGTGTGTGTGTGAGCACATTGGATATAATGGACGCATTTATGTTATAAAGTGCTGAATTATTTAATTTCAGCAAATGAGCACACAAAAACTGTAATTTTGAATTGAAAAGAAAGATCTAGTGTGCTAAACATAGTAGAGAGATGACTAGCTTAATTTTTATAGTCCAAATTTAGTAAGCTTTATGTCTTCTTTAGTTTTGATTCCTATATTTAATTCCTTAGTTTCAAATTCTGCCATTTTAAAGCTAATTTAAGAATATAAAATTAATTTTCCATAATTAAAGTTTTACATTTCCTAGTGGCATGGCCCTTTAGTGTTCATATTCTTCGCAGGCTATGTTGCTTCATATGTCCAATCATTATTAGAATTGGCAAGAGAATATAATAAAAAGGTGATTCCAAGTGGGTGACATAGGTTCTGTGTAAAAACTCTGGTTGAGAAGATATTATAAACCCACTGACAGTGCTGACTCTTCTCTGATGATGTCAGAATAAAATCCTCTGAAGGGAATAAATAGTACACTATTTACATCAAGAATACAACTTTTGTAGGGTAATATCTTCAATTCTGAAGGTTACAGACCTAGATAGAAAGTAAAATATCCCTAGAGGTTATTTGGTAACATTATAAGAAGGACAACTCTGGTTTCTTTTGTTTTTTGTTTTTGTTCTCTCTTTTTTTTTCATCTACAGCTCTGTATTCTATTAATTTCATATTCATTGCTATAGCTAGAAGTCTGTTTTGTAGCACCACAGCTTCCTGAAGTGTGCAGAATGCAGCCTCCTTGTATTACTCCAGCTGCATTGTCAGCAGCCATCTAAGCACGATTTGTGCTGGCCATAGTACTGCAAGTGACATGGCCAGTGGAAGTCATGGAAATGTGCTAAGTTCTGTCACAAAATGTACTGTTATAACAATGCATCTATTATACTGTCAACCTGTGTGTAGTATTGTCTGAAATTCTTCGAGCAAAAAAGGTGGATCCATCAATTAAAATAGCCCTATATCTATGCAGAGGTCTGGGGACCCTTCTGAGATGGTTCAATGAGTTATAAAGTAGAACTGTTATTGTAATAAAAGTTATATAGAACTATCATAATATAAAAAGGAGCAAGATAAAATAAATTGTGTATAGCATGAGAAACTGCTAAGATTTGTCATGTACACATTCTGAAATAAGAAAGGTAAGGATTCCTACCAACCTTCATATAATTCTCTCACTGTGTCTGTGAAATAAAAATAAAAACAAATTGTAGAGAATGTGAATAGATTAGTGTGTATTTAATCAGCAGGGACTCGACTTGGAATTGCTTTTCCAGGTGCACTTTAATTGCCAGAACATATTTACACATCACTTGGCACCTGTTGTGGACGCACTGAGCTGGCAACCACATTTTTTCTGTGCTTCTTAATAAAGACCATAAAATGTAGTTTTATTTCAACTGACAGGACCAGCCTTTGGCTCTTTTTCCTACCTTACAGTTAAATCAACCCTTCAGCCTTATGTCAAGCCTGGGACATTGATCGACTTTGCAGTTTACAAGCTCAAGAAGAAAAGAAGGGTGTGGAGCAGGGGGAGAGGGCTTCCCAGCACGAAAGCCATGAGAATCCAAAGATAGAATGTTCTCTGAGAAGTCAGTTTCCAGTGAGTATGCTTAATGGAGCCTCTGAGCATGAGTTAGGATCAGTCATGGAGCTGAATCTAGGATTCTGGAGCTACGTTTGATTATTTTTTGTGGATAAATATTTGCCTTTT
This sequence comes from Petromus typicus, assembly GCA_004026965.1. Classification (NCBI taxonomy): domain Eukaryota; kingdom Metazoa; phylum Chordata; class Mammalia; order Rodentia; family Petromuridae; genus Petromus; species Petromus typicus. The sequence goes on along the minus strand of PVIR01016621.1, from coordinate 18,069 downwards.
AGTCATGGTTTTTGTCTTGTTACTAGGCCTTAGTAGAGAACATGAACTGCTCAGCAGCTATGTGTCCCAAGGTGTCCATCTCAAGCTACCTACTGCCTGATCTTCCTAAATACAGAGAGAAGCATGCACAGTAGCACTTCATAATTATGTGTAAGAAACTCCTGAAGGTGGAAGTAAAGTCCATGTACAAGTGGTCCGAGTTTTTAGTGTTTGTGTGTCTCCTGCACTGACTTCTTTTTTGTGAGTCAGCCATGTTGTGATCAGTTGAATGAGGAGAAAATAAGCAGACTTGGTTTCTAGAAGGTTTTGCATCATACTGTAGTAATCTATTGCTAACTATTAAAATTTAGTAGGCTTGGGCAGGGGATTCAGCTCAGTGGTTCTGGTGTTTGCCCTACAAGCACAAGGAGCAGGGGTTGATCCCTTGAAACCATATACAACAATTCTGGGTGTAGAAACTCATGTCCACCAGCAATCAGAACCACATACCACAGTGCTGGGCATGGTGGCTCATGCCTGTAATCCCAGCACTTGGGAGGCAGAAGCAGGAGGATAGCTGTGAGTTCAAGGCTGAGTTCAGGGCCAGTCTGAACTACAAGAAAGCGAGACCCTGTCTCAAAAATGGAATTTATGTTTTCCTCATGCTTATTATATAGTTTTTTTCTGTATATATTTCTGTATATTAATTTAAAATTAATAGTTGGATATTTAATATGGAAACTATTATTTAGTTATTGCTAAATTAGAAGAGATGCTTAGAAAATCTTATTTCATAATCAAATGTATAGTGAGTTAAAAGTGTAAGAAGTCATATGTTTTTAACAGGTAACAATTGATAATAATAAGAAGAAAGAAAATAAAATGTATATCATTGTGTGGCTTCTCAGTCCATTAGGATATTAGTATAGAAAGACGTCCGAAGTTTGGTTGATTTCAACTGTGTCTACTGAATCTCCTCTGCATAAAATTATGGGCATGTGTCATACTTGAGACAGATATAGTGTTTCTGGTTTTTTTGGCTTTTAGATTTGAAGTCAGTGTATATTTTTTCTGCTAACAGTTCTAATACTGAATTAGAACAAAAATTCCCTACCTCTTCCATTATGGGTGAATCTAATACCTCTGAGTACCAGTCTCCTCTCTTGCACTTCTTTATATTTTTCTCTTTTCCTTGTTTCTTCTCACTGTCTACATTTTGAGTATTTCACACTAAATGTGGCACATAGCAAAAGGGAAAGATGAGAGAGTGGGAGGAAATGCTTGTTTCTCTAATTTTGCTAATGTCATCTACAGAATTCCTCTTAGCTGCTCACCGCTTCTCATTCCTGGGAGCCCAGGTGAATGCCTGTCTGCCTCTGTATCTATCTCCTGACCTATCAGCGGGTCCGTGTGTGTAGGAAACTAGGATTATGAATGAGGTGGGCAAAGCTTTGAGAAACACTTGTGCTATCTCAGAATAACTAATGTCTTTTTACAGTTGAATTTGTACCATTCTAACATACCTGATAGCCTATGATTATTTAAAAGACATGGTAATGATTTTTTATATTATATTGCTGAAGAGTTTATATTTTTGATAAAAAGGAACATCTATGGATAGGGTTACAGTAGAATTTAAAGATAATTTTGACAAGAGAAATACAGTAACATATCTAAAATGACTATAAAGTGAAACTAGAATTCTCTTCATTTTCTACATCAATTTTTATAATGTGAACTAGTCAATTGTACAATGATATTATATTTGTTACTTATACTTGTAAAGTATATAAATTTATTACTGAGTTATTTCATGATATGTGTGTGTGTGTGTGAAACAATAAAATGGGAAGAATACCATCATCATTTATTTCATATACATCCTAAAGTGAATTATTAAGTTAGAGAAAGAGAGAGAGAGAGAGATTACATAGCTGATCATTATTATTTGAAAGTTTTCCATGATTAAAAGGAGAGAGTAAGAGCCACGTCTGGAGGAGGAGGAGCCACGTGTAGATGAATTCAAGAGAAGAAACATTACTCTCTTTTCCCCTGTCTCCTTCTTCACTCTTAATGGAATCATGATTTCATTTCTGTCTACTTAGGGGAGCCATTCACTTTTCTTTTACAAAACCATTGATCTTGGTTCACATTTTCATAGTCCCTCAACTAGGATGAGAAGAAATTATGGGATTGTTGTGGCATGCTTCTGTATAATAAAGTTGGAATAGAGAGCTCAAATGCATTTATCAGAGGGATTCCCATAATTATTCACTTCTTATGGCCATGATGGTAAGACACTCACAAGCCAGTTTATTTTCAGGCCTCTTGTCTTTTCTACGATGATAAAGAATGATTTTGAAATGTGCTTGAAGTTAACAACTTACAGCTCCAGAACAGAAGAATCACTGTGTGATAAACAGAAAACCTCTCCTGAACCTGCTTCTGCAACTCCCATCATTAGTGTTTATTACATGTCATTAAAATAATGTTGAATAAGAGAATGAGCAAGGTAATTATTGCTAAGTGTAGGGTTTCAACATTATCGATTGCTACTTCTTTCTTAAATTTCACTGAAAAATTTTCATCATTTTATTCTGAAAATGTCATTGACATTCGTATTCCAAATGAAGTCACAAAGTACTATGAAAATGCTTAGAGATTTAGAGTTGTAGGAATGATTTTTTAATATTCCCACAGAGCATAACAATATAGCTGACAGAGAACTTCCACCCCCTGCTAAGCTCAGCTACATTTATTACATGCCACGTTAGGGGTAAAATGGCATGCTTGACATTGAATTGTCCAGAAGAGAGAGACAAAGAGAGAGAGAGAGAGAGAGACAGAGAGAGACAGAGAGACAGAGACAGAGAGATGGAGACAGAGAGAGAAAGAGACAGGCAGAAAGAGATACAGATATAGAGACAGAGAGACAGAGGCAGGACAGAGACAGGGGGAGCGCTTGTTTCTCATGTTGCTGCACATTTTTAATTAAAATGTTTCTCTAAATATGTGGTCAACTTCCCTAACTAAAATATTGCACTTTTTATAAAGAACTAAAATATCAAGTGATATAAATGAATACAAAATAGCTGCAACTCAAAGTTTGAAAATAAATAAGCTCAGGGATACATACACTTGTACAAATTTTAAAGTTCCCTGTTTTTTGTGCCATGATTATACAGATGGATTCTATAAAAGGTATTTTAATGTCATTTGGTTTTCAGTGTCTGCCTCAAGACTCATGGTTGAAGCCACCATCTTCTCTTCCCAGTAGCATCAACACACTCTTAACTGAGATCTCTGTGCTCCCACCACTGCTTAATTTACTGGTAATGGAAGATCTATAGTGAAACTATACAATAAGCATATGTATCAAAACCCTAGGCGGAATGCAATCTCTCTGTATCAAAATGGACACTAATAAGAAATAGTTTCTAAAAAGAAAATAGAATTATATACCAGAGGGGCACCAATTTCACTCAGAGCAAGTAACAAAACTTATAGTATCTAAGTGACCTGGATTCCTTTGTCTGAACCCTTTGAGTCCTACTTGTCACACACTCTCAGGTGACGTTCCTGGAACATTTTAGTGACGTTCCTTTTGATCTTTTGCTTATGCTTCCCTCTACACTCACAGTTGGGCAGTTCTCTGGGTGGTGCTCCTTGCCCTCCTCCACACCCCTCCCGATCTTTTCTGATGCATCACCTCTTCTAGAGAATGCCCTGCCAGTCATACTAAAATGCCAAGCAATAAACAAGTCCACTATTTTCATTTGCTCTTGATTTTTCTCCATGGCGTATGACATATTCTAATATTACAAACAAAAATTAGAAAGTATGATGGCTAATTTTGTGTCAGTTTTATCAGTCATAAAGTGCCCAGATATCTTTTCAAACTTTGCTCTTTTATCTGAGAGGCTGTTTGTAGGGTAGACTAACATAAAAGTGGGTTGAAAAGAAAAGATTATCTTCCTAAATGTGAGTTTATGCCACAACTGAAATATTGAAAGAACAAAAGGCTGATTGTTACTTAAGTTAGAGAGAATTTCACCTGTATGAGCCACATTTGAACTCTGAAATTGGCTTACTTTTGTCTTTGCATTTTATCCAAATACTATTCCTCCTTCTTAAGCCTGCTGGCCTTAGAACCAGAATAAAACTAACTCCTCTTTTGGGTCTCCAGCCACAGATTTTTCCCTGAAGAGGGTAGAATACTTTCCACTCAAGAAAAGCTCTCATTAGCTTCTTGGGAGGCTCAGAAGTAGACACCGTTCAGTTGTTTAACTTTTTAAACTTGAAGTTCACTGCAGAGCTGAGGCCTCTGCAGCTCTTGTTAGGACTGAGGTTTGGAGCCTCAGCAGACTCAGCTCCCTTGAGCTTAGAAGTATCTTACTTGTTAAAAAAGGATTATTACATTTGCTTCTGTTACAGGTGAAATTTCTAACCAATGGAGCTTGCAGTCTGTACTACAATGAGCCAATGAGACATGAGGGCTTGTAACCAATGAAATGAAACAAAACATAACTCCACCCTAACTTCAAGAACATTCTGTAACTGTGGCATAAAAGCTGGCTCCCTACCAGTCTCTGTGAAAAGATCCCAGGCTAGTCCAGCATTAGAATAAAGCTGCACACTTTGTCTCTGAAACTTCTGAGTGCGTCTTCCATTCTCCTGTACTGACTGCATCCAGCTGGAGCTGCCATAATTGAACTGCATACACTAGCGTAGCTGAAGTTCTGCTACTTCAAGCTCAGTTGTGTATAGATACACATCTTCACATATGCACAAGACTATATACTTAAATTTATATGTCTAGGTATGCATGTTTATGTGTATATACATATATAAACACACAAATCACACACATACACATTCATATGTGGGTACAGATTCAATTGGGTATAATACTTGGAGGACTTTAATACAACAGACAGATGATAAATGATGAAGATACTTCAATAGATACGCACATATGTATGAGTTTATAGTTATATACCATTTATCCATTAATTTTCTGCTTTCTTCTTCTAAAATGTATACTTGTTAACAGCATGGATTTTTTTCCCTTGTTCATTACCATATCCCTAGGATGCAGTCTAAAGGTATTTGTATTTGAATATTGCTCACCAAAAAATGTACACACATATTTTTAGAAAATAAAGATAACGTGATGTTTTCTCAACAGATGGTGTTACCCTTAGTGAGGAACGTGGAGGATGTCTGCTAGTGCATAAAACCCACCGCACTTCTGGACTGTAAAGGAGAAATTGAAAATGTAGATGCAGCAATCCCAATGATCAAGTTTATCCAAGGTTACCCAGTTCTCTGTGCTAATAAATGTCTGAAAGTTTTTGGACACCATTTTGAGGAACTCTTACAACTGCAGTGGCCAAAGATAACATGTTTCAATTTCATGATAACCCCAAAATTTAGTATTAAAATACTTACACAAGGTTTTTTTTTGTGAAATGTACATATGATTTTTTGCTTGCTCTCCTTTCTCTCTCTCTCTCTCTCTCTCTCTCTCCCTCACCATCTTTCTTCAGTAAAATAAAATTAAAAGAATAAGCATTTTTTATCAAATTTCAACTACTGTGAAATTGAATTCACAGTAATTGAATGATTTTATCTTGTTTCACTGGATATTTTAAACATTCACAAAGCCAACCTGTTTTTACACATATGCTAATGCTGAACAATTGAGGGAAAGTAAAGAAGTCAGGTTATGTGGGACAGTGGAGAACTCTGTATATTCACTTCAGTAATTTTGATCATATTTTCCACTTATCTTCCTTACAAAATGGCTTACATAATTGACTGCCTCAAGCTGGGTTTATGAAGCTGCTGAAAAAAAATAAGATGCCATAAGCAATTCCAAGATCACACAGTAGTGGCCAAGAGGGAAGAAAATACAGTTGTTTATTCTTGAATGATGTAAATAGGCAATATTCAGACTTGAATTGACCATTTTCCATAGCATCATTGACATATTTCATTATTTCTCTAATGGTATGGAGCTGCTGCAAATGATTATATCAATAATATTGTAAGTGTTTCTCTTGCGCCTTAGCTGTTACATTGCACACTACTTACAGGAAAAAGACCTGCCTGCACCATGCTGCACTGTAGGCTATCAACAATTTTATATTAAAAGTTAAGGTGACACTGCTAATAAATACCAACTCTGATAACAAATGGGGTCAGTCTTGATCCATGTTTAAAACCCTTTACTTTTTCTTGGCAAAGAAAATAGAATTGCTTAATGTTGTAGCTTTTTTCAGGCTTTTTAAACTTATGTTTTATAACCTACTTTTCACACATCTCCTATTTTCTTAATGTAATGAATTTTCTTATTTCCTGGAATGATTCATTTCCTAACAGCTCTGTTCCTTTATTCATATTGTATTATCTACAAAGTAAACAAACATATAGGTACCATTCTCAATGTTCTAATTACTATTTTTGAAAGTATAGGACTATATCAAGACTGTCCTTGTTTCCATTTATAATAATACTATACAATTTTATCCTTTAGCAATCTAAAAAATTTATACAATTTTTAAAGTTTATTATATAACCGATTGAATGAATTCTTAAAAACAGAAAATATTCATATAGATACATATATTTTGGTATTATATTCTGCACCCATAGTTATCTGTTGAGTAAAGGAGATGTTAAATGAATTTACCTCAAAACATGAGGAAAATTTCTGAGATGATTTAAGGACAACTGATTTTCTCTTGTTTCACTAGATACTTTAAACATTCACAAAGACAATCTGTTTTTATAGATACATTAGTTCTGAACAGAAGTATAGGTAGATTTTATTAATGCTTTTTATATATCCCTTCTTCTTGATTTTCTTATCAATGAGGCCCTTTTCTCCAGTATTGTCATATATATTAACTTTTCTGAAAGGTGACTGTTACTGTATTTGGTTCTATTACTAGGTTGTAAGTTAGTTCACAAGTAAGTTAGTTTAGAAGCCTGAATATAAAAGAAAAAATAAAGTGACCATTCTCGAACTAGACAACCTGAGTAGAATCTGGGTTTTAAAGTTCAATATTGCTTAATTCAATCTGAAGCAATCAAAGAAAGCAAAAGGCTATGGACAAGATTGCTTTATTACAAGTGACCAAACATTTAAAATTTATATTTAAATTACAGCTGACATATTACTTACAGAGTGCTTCCTGAAATTAATGAATCATTATGATCATTTTCTGCCCATTCCTTTAATTAATGGTGCAAAATACAGCTGACTTTGAAAGTAAATGGACCTTTGTTGAAATTAATCTCCTATAGGAATCACTGTGTGATCTTGGATAAATTACCTTTCCAAGCCTTAGGCAGCATGAATAAAATGGGTGTAATAATGTTACCATCAAGAAATCACAGGAAAGATCAGGAAGGTGTTATAACACTGAGAAATTCTTAAGCTTCCCTAATAGGGGAAAAAAAACCCCTCATTATAGAAGGCAAAATAGTGTTAGTTGATGCATGAATTATGATAATGATACTTACAAAAATTATTCAAGCTCCAAAACCTGAACAAATTGCTATGATTGCTAGCAAAATTTAGTCACTATCGCCTGAATTACAGATCCTCCGTATCATTTAGGGGTCAACCAGAGAAATATAATCTCTAAATTATTAGGGTTGAATACATCAAAGGTGCTAGTCATCTTCATGTCAGTGTGATATCACGTGTATGGATGACAATTTAAAGGAGGAAAGTGTTGAGAAGCTTGACTCCATTGTCAGCTAGATTCATTGTTTTGGGCTTATTGTGGGGCCAATCTATCAGGGCGGAAGGACCTCACAGAGAAAACCCACTTGCCGCATGGTAGCCAGGAAGCACAGAGGGCAAGAGGGATTTCTCTTCAGTTTGTCTGTGGTGCCACCCACAGGCAAGGTTGGTCTCCTCACAGCTGGCTATTCCACAGGCTGATTGCCTCTGGAAACACCTTCACAGACACACCCAGAATTATCCACTAATTTTTAGGTACTTCTCAGTCTAATCAATTTGACACCCAAGATTCATCATCACATCATGAATTAGGGATTTAGTTTTGCACAGCTGTAGGAGATCCTTAATAATTTCTGTAAAATGGTTGGTTTCAGGCTGATACTGGAGGTCCAAATCCATAATGAATAATGAAGAAGATAAAATGGAAGCTGGAGGCTCCAGAAGAGAAACTGAAATCCACGTCTCTGTGTTGTGTGTGTGTGTTTAGGGTATGGATATATAATCAATGAAAAGGGTCTTTTTCAGACACACACACACACACATACATACACACACACAAATCAGGAGTCAGGAACTGTAGGAATATGTAGAAAAGCATCTATGAGGTTAAAGCATCTATGAGTCTAGTTTTATCTCAGCCTAATGAAATAACTCAGTAAGAGGAAACAATATACAAGAGGTACAGATGGCTTCTGCCTCTTTTCTACTTTCTATAACTCCCAAGAATCTCCAACTGAAAATACAGAAGAGTGAGGATTCTAAAACAATGTAGTTCAACTAAGCAAGTGGGCACATTATGAAACTTCTGTGCTTCTTTGGAGCTAGAATGGGGACATCTTCCATGAAAATACAGAGGATAAGTCTCAGAAGGGATGATATTTATACTTAAAGAATGATTGATGTGAATGAGATGGCCAGACATCAGATACCTCCAATCATCTACATAAATTGCCTAAAGTTGGCTTTATAATATGGCCAACATTCAATGCTGATAAAATGACAAAGACTTACAAGCAAAGACTCACTATTGATTCAAAATACTAGACAACCTATAATGAATTCAGTCAAAGTTATCTATGTATTTATGTTCTTCTAAGCTACAAAACTACAGTTAGTAAGAAGCAGATATAATTGTCATTAATACAAAAAATTTTAACTGTCTTATATCAATCTGAATTTTATTTTTGTAGCTTATAATGGTTACATTCCCATCATTGTGTGTGTTTTAGTCACTTAAAATGAAATATAAGAACAAAATATAAAATAGTACTTTGATTATGTTCCTCAAATCTCTTAGCTACAACAGTTAAATGAAGACAATAAACATTATTCATAGAATAGTCTACTCTCTGAACTCATATGAAAAAAACAAGTAATTTTATTTAATAAAAACATTCATCCTAAAAATCTTCTTCCCAGGAAAGTAGACCAGACATTAGCACATGTGTAGATCCATTATGAAACCTAAAAATTTCCATTAGATAAAAGACCTTAAATGATTATGAAAAATGCTCTTTTCCTTCCAATGTATTCTAAATAATACACTCAATAGTACAATATGTTTTAGGTTAATTAGTTTAATCCAGTTTTAATTAAGTTGATGTTTCCATGCCAACAAATGGTTTTTAAATTGTTGAAATCTTGATGTTTCAGAATTTGACTAAAATTAATTACTTAAGAGCATTTGGCTCAATTCTTTGGAACCATGTAGTGCAATTTTAGCATCACTATAGCAATGGTTTTAATATTGGCAACTAATCACAACAAAGTATTTAAATTTGTCCTACTCTCTAAGGTTTGCTTTTATAATCCAAATTCTATAAATGTAATTTTTATGATGTACGTCTCCTACTGAGTCATATATAATTTGCCAAATAATAATAAAACACTTATAGGGACACTACATACCTATGACTAGCAAATATCAACTCCATATTTTCAATTATTGAATCATATTTAATATTTTTTCTGTGATTTTACATCCAAATAAAGTTTTAAGATTCAGGATGAAATAAATAACACTGATCTGTTTGCAGTTCCCAATTCTCTCACTGAAGTGTTTAAAAAGAACACAAATTTTGATCTGGATAAAGATAAGAATGTCACTCAGATCCCTAGAAATAGTAATATACAGCAGAGGGGGAAATTGTTATGCACGTTTAAGAACTGTATTTTATATTTATATTTTCTTTTCTTAGGGAAAAAAAACTTTTTTGAAAGAAGTAAGCAAATAAAAGTTACATAAGTTATGTTAAATCCCATAATTGTCAACTGAGATAATGTAATATCACAGCTTGTGGGATATATATTGAAGACCTGAAGATATAAATAGAAGCCACGTAACTTCAAGTTAACATTTGCAAGGAACAGCTATTATTTCTTGGGATGTGTAAGAAATGGATGATGTTGAAATGAATAGAAGATGGAAGCAGGAAGGAGAGTCCCCATGCAGATAGGGCCGGAACCCGGATGGAATGGTGAAGCCTGGCTGTTTCGGGTGCCATGAAGGGAGGCTGCATAGATGTTGTAGACAAACTGAAAGTTCTTGAAGGCTGAAACCAACTGATGCTGCTTTTGCAAATCTCTGCTGTTGAGAGAAAAATGTTGATTCTGGAGATTCCATCAGGAACAATATATAACAAGAGAAGAAAGTCTTTTCTCTCCTTCTCCCTTTTTGGTTTCTTCTCTGCCTTCTGTTGGATGCAGATAATGAAGTGTCAGCTAGAAAAGAAGAGCCACAGATGGCATGGTATCGGCCACAGAAACAGAGAATGCTCACAAATTCAATGCCTGGGTTAATTTCCAATTGTGTGATGATAAGGAAAGCACCAGCACATTGACATTATACTTTAGTTTTCTTAGCTTGTCTGTTGGTTTCTGACGGCTATTGTGTGCTGCATTCTTCCTGGAGCTTTCCAGGTTGCTAGAAATTTGTCGCATTTTTGAAATTCTTCAATTTACACTGAAGTTCCCGTTCATTTTCATGAGCATTATAATGTCTAGTGAGCTACCCATAGATTTCATCAGATTCTTAGATGTTAGGTATTGTAGTTTCTTTTACACTAGAAACACCGCCCACCTTAAGTGTATAGACACTACTAGCATCATACATTAACTGTATACTCTCTATGTCTGATGAGTTGCAGAAAAGGGAAAATATTATTAAATTTATAATTACCAGAAATGAAGAAGAAAAACACAAAAATTAATGCAGTTTATAGATGAGACACGCTGCTAAACTGACTCGGCAGGTAAGTGACGATGACCAAACATTTAAAGGTCTTCAATTCTAAAGTAAGGTTAATGCTACAATTACTGTTTTGTTCATGGGTTGCTGAAAGGGCTTAGTCAGATCGAAGTGTAAAAGCATCATGGAAGTATCAGGAACACAACTGAAACAATAAATATATGGTGGATTCTGTCAAACTGTTTTGAAGAATAATTACAAACATATCCTGCTGGTACTCACCCTAGAATAGTCTGCTCAGACAGATTCACCTGGAAACAAACAAAACAACAAGACCCAGCTCATCAATAAATCAATATGTGAATTTCATTTACCTGCTTTTGAGACTTTCAGTTTGGTAATCATTTGCAAGACAACATTTTCCTTGCAGCAATCCTTTATGTGCAACAATTTCTTCAATACAAAACCACATGGTCCTATTTTGTGTCTTAGTTTCAATGTCAATTAATCCCTGCTCTTGGGGGTGTCAACTAGGAAATTCTTAAGAGAATATACTATACACTACAATAATCTACATCACCTTAGACTGGGTGATAGATTGTCCAGGAACTTTTATCTAATGTCAGGAAAAGCACTGAAGTAGCAACTGATTTATTAATATTGTTTTCTTTTTAAATAAGGTAAATTCATAATGAGGAATTACCATGAATAGAAGGGGAAAAATAAAATAATGGAGCTTAAAATGGAACCCTTGTTTGCTATTTTTTTATAAACTGAAATAGATTACAATTTCAAAAATATATCCTATTTCCAAGTAATCCCCACTAAATCTATTGAGAAATGTTCTAGTTGCCTGGGGGAATAGATACATTTTGACATTGTACATAAATTGTCTACTTGTCCTAAAGTTCTGTACCATTTCAGCTGTAATAACTTGTCTAGGTATCATAATTACATATTCAGAATAGAAACAAAATCTGAAGTGCTTCACTGGGGGTTGATTTGATCTGTCATTGCAATATTAGAATCCTAAGGAGGAGTGGTTTTATGAAGGCTCTCAACTTGGGTCACTGATAGAGAATGTTCATAAGAAAAGATAAAAGTAATGTGCTTACCTAAGAGAAGTCTCTTATCTTCAGCAGGCCTGAATATTAAGAAAGCCTCAGCTTCACTCTCTTCATGGAAATGTGTTTACTTGAATAATTCCTTCCATCAGCAATGTGACTTTCATTCTGATTGGTGAGCCATCCACTGAGCTAAGTCAGGGCCATTACTCTCAATGGAAGGGTTGTCTGAAAAGAAACCACAAAGTAGGACAGTGAGTACTTGAGCTGGGGCTTATGTATAACCACTTTAGGAATAAGCTGACACATGCCAGCGATAAAATTCAGAATCAAAAATTGAGTGAAATCAGCATTATGCTAAGTCAAATTTTTACAATGCAATGAAAATAAATAACATATTCAGAACAAGATTATTTGGGGATTTGTGATTTTGATCAGTTGCTCCAGATCATAAAAATATTTTAATATCACAAATGATCAAATTTAAATAAAATATGAGAACTCACCAAAGTGGAAAAATAATGCTTTATCTTCATAGTACTACAAATTTCCCCATTTTGATTGTGTCAAAAATAAGATTAAATTTGTATGTAATTGTTGGCCTACATATGATCCTATCAAAATAGCCATGTAACTGCATTATTTACTGAGGGAAAAAATAAACATAAGTGTATTGCAGTATTTCTTTTACATATTTTAATTCTCTTGACAAATAAGGAAACACCCCAATCAACAAAATAATTTAAGAATAGTTAAAGTATATATCAGGTTGCGAAGAATTTCACATGGATAACTTAAGTATGAAGGTAAAAGTTACCTTAAAAAGTGTTGGTCAGCTCTGATGTAAAGAAAGCTTTGCAAAAATACTTTTCAGTAGGTGTTAGTTCTAAATAAGAGCTGCAAGTGTACACATTCAAATTGTTTAAGATTTATATTTTATCCCCTCCCTCAAGGACTTTTAAAGAAACACTAATATTAGTCTGTGTAAATTTTTGTATTAAAGAAATGCTTAACTGCTACTAACTTAGTACCCAGTGTGCGATGAAAACATTTTATCATTCATTCCTATCTTGCATTGTTGACATTTTATATCATCCCTCTTTAATAAAGACTAGTTAAAGTATGCACTAGACAGAGTTTTCTACACGTCTGCAAAACCTCATATGTAGAAGTCTTGTATGATCTCTGCTAAAATCATTTCATGAATTTATTTCCACCTCGTTCCAGGAAGCTGGAACTTTTCACTAATCTTCTATAAGCTTACATATATTACAATGGCTTTTCACAACTTCTTATCCTATCATACTCAGAACTCTCTGCATATCCTATTTACAAAAATGAAATTATTTATAGATATTATGTTAAATTTATTATTATTTTTCATCAGAAATTTTCTGAGAAAATTATAGGCCCCATTTATAGGGTGTAGATAATGAAAGGGATCTATACACTGTAATTCTAAATCATCTGAAGTCATGAATTATGATAAATGAATACTAAAATATGACTTTATCTTCTTACTCTGATGAATATTTGTACACAGTAATCATGAAACCAGACACAAGACTGGATGGATTTCTGCATAGAAATGGTAATACCTAGACAAACGGGCCTGCACGCTACCTCACCCTCCCACATCAGACCTCACAATTCCTAGTTTTTATACTTAATCACTCTACCTCACTTGTTTGGACTGTACTCAGAAACTTAAAGAAGAAACCATTTTTTGGCTACAGAATATAATCACTAGCTGTACAGCCTGCTCCTAGGAGAATGGCCATGGGAATGGTGGTCACTGAACAACTCAGGAAATCTTAAGGCTGTTCAGATAGGGCATATAAACCCTGGGCTTTTTGCTCAAGAAAGAGGAGCATTTGAGCTCTGAGTGGGCCAGACATCTGGTCCCTATAGCTAGTTAACTGTGTGGTGAGCAGAGCATAGATAACATGGTTAAAGTGAGGGCCTCATTCATGACTGATTCTGTGTTCCAATATGCAAACAAGACCCACAAAAGGGTTTAACTCTATTTTTGGCAGGACATAATTTAGGCAGTGAGTCTTTAATCAGTGGACTCTTTCTTCTGTAGTCAAGATCTTAAATAAAATTAAAATACGTAGAATAACTTTTGAAGATGTCAATGTGTCCCCAGTTCCTTTGATGAAACTGTGGGCTGGCTTTGCCCTCATTTCTAGTGGAATCCCACGGATCTATCAACAAACTTCTCTAAACCATCTGGAGCATTACAATGATATTCACTCTCTTCTCATTTGTTCGCAGTGTGCCATTCAGTATTCTCTATTCTCAAGGACATCCCTGAGTTTTTAACTGGCTGTTTTCCTTATTCATTATCAAAGACTAACGTTAGGATGATGAAGAAAATAATGTTGCATTTCAAAGCAACAGCTGTACTGTCTGCAACAGTGTTTTAAGTTGTGCACCATGACAAGTTGTTAACTTTTTGGAGGATGACACCAATTTTTATCCACTTTCCTAGATTTTTAACGAGCAGGTTTGTCCCTGATGTCTGTGTCAGAGGTGGAGAGGTATAGTTTTTGGTTTCTGGCTGTTTCAATTAAAGACATGATCATTATTTTGTGTATCAAACATCCCTAATAAATCTGATTAGGAGAAATCCTGACACAAAAAGTAACTTGGCTGACACTCTTTTCAAAAAGGCATCGATAATTACTCCAGATTGATACACCACATCTTTTAGCAACAGATGTTTTTAATTTTTTTTTTAGTGGAAAGCTCACACCATAATTTATCTTCGTTTTTCATCCTGTATTTTCTGCCCACCATCCTGTGTGCTCTGGAGTGTGCAGTGATAAATAACCTCCTACAGAACAAAGTGAAGAACGCAGGCTCGGATCTGAATCAAGCCATCAAAGCCCCTTCGACTGCACAGTGGTGCAAAGCTGTACAAATCATCATTCCAAGTCTATCAACACTTTCATGCTGTTTCCTCAATAGGAATAATTGGATGATTTATATTTCCTGCTGACTTTTCAATATGATTGTCAGTGCATAAAACAAATTAGTTTTAATAAGAGCTTTCACATGAGCACACTGAAATAGAATGATGAGGGGAGTAGATGGAAGTTTTCGGGAAGTTTATTGATAAAGCAACACCAAAAGGGTATTCAAATAATTAAGATGGTTAAGCAATAATGAGCATCCCACTTACTACTTTACTTATTTTAAAATGTTTAATGAAACAATTGATGAAAAGCACATGGTCTTCACACAAATTAGTCCTCTGTTTTTCTATTAGCACTGAAACTTTACAGCAATGGAAAGAAAGTCACACTAGATAAGGAGAGAAAATACTGACCCTCATAGATGCATCTAAAATATGTTACTTTGAAAAATAAATCTTGAGCTCAACTTGACTGAAATACGTGATTGCTATGGGTTGGATATGTTTAAACTGTACCTTTCCAAGATTCACGTGATATGGCTCAGTTTCCTTGCAGTAGTGGTAAGAGATGATGGGGACTTTGAAAATAAGGGTGCTAGTGGAGGAAGATCCTCATGGTGGATTTCTGACTTGTCATGCAGTGTCTTCCCTTTGCACACTCTTGACACTGTGGTACCTCCCACTGAGAGGTAATAAGTTCTGGTTAGCTCCCGCCAGAGTTAGTGCTGTGCTTTTTGGATTTTCAAATGACAAAATTGTGAGCTAAATGAAATCCTTTTATTTGTAAATTTCATAGCCTAGGGGCACGTTGTTACAGTAACCAAAAAAAGTTTGACACAATGATTTTATTTTCAAAATGCATTCTGGAAGATACTTTTAAAGGATTAGTAAATCCTGTTATTTATAAAGCTGGTTACTGTTTTATTTTGAGGAATGAATAATACGGTATTTTACAACTTTGAAACTGCCTAAATCCATTATTTTTATAAAGTTTGTAAATGTTGATGAAATAACCTGCTAAATATAATATCTATTAGTGATCAGATAGTTTAGTTAATATATTATTACATGGTTTTATTTAAAAACAGAAGTTTTCAGAGTGTAAAAGATTAACGGAACAGTGTTTTTCTGTAAAATATTTCTAAGCACCACACTACCAATGTTACATCACTGAATTATTCCTGAAAATGAGTTTCAATATTTAATAAGGCCAAATCTAATGTGAAGAAAAAGTAGAAAGTGTTAGTGAAATTTGGAAAAGTTTGTGGTGTGCATTTCTGCTTCTGGGACAAAACACTCAACACCCATATATTGCAAGAGAAGTTTAATTCAGAACATGATTTCAGGTAATCCAATCCATGGTTTATTTTGTGGCTCCAAGGCAGAAACATTCCGGAGGAATGTTATAGTGGAGCAAAGATGTGCAGCTCCTGGCACCTGGGAAGTAGGGTAAAGCCATAAAGGCGGAGTGGAAGAGACCGTGGTCCATATATAGTGCACAAGGTCACACTTTTGTAGTCCATCCAGGTACAGAAAAGTGTGGTTTACTAATTTCCTATGTGGCTGCCAAGCTAATGAAGTAGAAAATTAAATTTAACTGTCGTATGTATATTATGATCGGTTTGTCTTTCACTGAGCAGAGACAAGATTTGAATGAGAAGTTGGAGTTTAAGCAAATACTCAAAGATGTTAAAAAATGAATTCATGAATATCAAGTGGATTTCATATAAAAGCATCAGAGATATACAATATGCTATGAGTGAAACTTAGAAAGTAGAGCCAGACAATAGAAAATCTTTAAAGTAAAGAAGATACTAGAAAGATTTGTTTATTCTGTAGTAGTTTAAAATGTATAGGTTAAGCCAAATTTTAACAAAAATATTCCACAATATTTAAAGTATTGAGTCATATTCTTTATTACTTAAATGTTAAGCCTTTTTCTCACTCTCTATCTTATTTGGAAAACTATACCTATATTTTTCTGCATGGCAGATAGTTCTGATGAATATCAAATTAAAAATCTAGTTTCTGTATGGCAGGTTCACAGAAGTGTGTACAACCAGCACACAGCGGAACAACCAAGGCTAAGGGGCAGGTTATAAAAATGAGAGAAGTAGGCCTGAACGTTGAGAAGTGGCTGGGATTAAACACACCGTACTCTAGCCCACATAGTTTACGTTTCCTCTCAGTGCTCTTTGCCACAAGACAGCAATTATCATTCTGCAGGGCTGAATCTTCAAGCCCAATTATGGTACCAAATATGCAAGTACAACATAGATCCTGAGGCTTGTCACCCTCCACTCTGGTAGGAGGCCACTATGCTTAATTTCAGTTATGATCAGCAGAAGGTTGATATAAGATATAAGATATAAGGTTGCTGCTCATGACAAAATTGTGACTGTCTGCTCTAATGATATCGAAACTCATCAGAGCTATCAAGATGAAAAATCACCAGGTCACTCAGGTATCTCTACGAAGACAAAACTTCTACTCAGATAGTGATTAAGTTTCACGAATAAATCAGTGAAATTGAGATATGTGGCTTTTGTTCCTTGGAGGAATCTCCAATTAACAGTTTGACTGGAAATACTTTGAAAATAGTTATTGTTTAGTTACAAGGATACAGAAAATGCCAGGCTTTGTGATGGATGAACCTAAAGGTAAGTTGACACCAATGAGTTTTGGAAACCCCAGACATTTTCCCAAAGGATGACACAGTTACTGACCATAATGTCAGGATCTTATGGACATTGTAACTTGTGCCTTGAGCACATTTTTTTTCTGTCGATTCTCTTGCTCTATTTTCCTTCTGGTAATTAATAATGTCTTGAAAGAAGCTGCATAAGAATGATACCAGCTGCTGACCTTCTCATCAGACAGATGCTCTTAACTTCTGCTCCTGTACAAATTAGGCAAGGCATGTTATTACTTCACCTTACAAGAAAGCTTTCACCTCGTGCTTCTCTATGGGTGCTTTCAGCAGGAGAAGCTTGAACTGTGTGGGCTGTGGAATGCTGATGAGCCACTTCATTTCTCACAGCAAATACTTCTTGCAGTTATGTTTTAGACTCTTGCTCAGTATTGCTGACTCCCACCATCCTGGAGGTGCTTACTGACCTCACACCTGTGTGTTTTGCAAACCATGGCAGCAGGTGAAAGGCAA
>PVIR01016620.1:0-36326 GCA_004026965.1 Petromus typicus | reverse complement strand
CATGCGGACCCGGCTCCCCCCGGCGCTCGCCGCCCTGGGCGCGGCCCTGCTGCTGTCGGCCGTCGAGGCGGAAGGTAAAGCCCGCCCCGCGCTCCTCCTCCCGCTGTGTCTCGCTTGCTCGCTGCTCGCTCGGCCTCTGTCCCCGCTTGGCCCGACCCGACCCGACCCGACCCCACCCCGCGTGTGTCCGCTGCGCTTGTCCGTCGCTGTCCGTCCCCGCCGCCGCCGC
This sequence comes from Petromus typicus, assembly GCA_004026965.1. Classification (NCBI taxonomy): domain Eukaryota; kingdom Metazoa; phylum Chordata; class Mammalia; order Rodentia; family Petromuridae; genus Petromus; species Petromus typicus. The sequence goes on along the minus strand of PVIR01016620.1, from coordinate 36,097 downwards.
GCGACGCCCGCGAGGACCGACGGCTGCAGCGGCCGGACGCGGAGGACGAGGAGCGCTCCCCCAGCCCGGGCCGCGGCCGACTCCGCGCCAGCCGGACGCGCTCGGCCCGGAGCGCGGGGCCTCGGCGGACGGAGCCCCGAGCCGGTCGCGTTTGCCGCCGTCGGGGCGCCGCCTTCTCGGGCGTCACTGACCGGCGCGTTCTGTGCACCGATCCCACGGGGACCCGGCTCGGTTGTCCTCGGAGCCGGACACACCGGGCGTCTTCCTCGGCCAGAGAGGTGCAGTCAGGGCGAGGAGCCCGGGGAGCGGCGCGAGGGAGGCGCCCTGCCGCCGCACAGACGGACGGCCGCTGGGCACAAGCCAGGGGGGCCGAGGGGGACCACACTGGGCGGAAACACAGGTCCCGGGCCGGGGGTCCGAGCTTGGGGACCAGACCTCCGCTGGTCACTGGGGGCTCGCAGCAGGGCCGGGGCTTCCTGCAGCCCCCAGCTAGGAAGGACTTTTACCTGAGGGACTCCTGGAAGCTCCACTGCAGGTATTTTAGGTAATTCAATGAAGCAACCCACTTTACCATTCATTAAGAGACAGTTATTTTAAATAAAAGATTTTCTAATTCTCAGGAGAAACATGAGGTTGGAAATGATGTAAGTGGAAAACACCAGTTCCGAACTGGACAGCTTTTAGCTAACTGCACTCAAAACACCATCTTCCTACTTTCATTCCGATTTTTCTCTAATTCTCACTTTCTTTTGCATTTGCACAAATTGCCAAAGGATGTAACTCTTTGTTTTGCTTTCTCAAACTGTATCTTTCGTCTTCTACCCTTTTAGGTCAGTATATTTTAATAGGATTTTTTTTTTTTGGTGCCTTATTTTCTAGCTTGGCATCGTCACTTGGAAATATGAGTCACAAATGCAAGCCACATATGTAACTTAAAACCTTCTAGTATTAAAAAGGAAAGAGGAACAGGACTAATTAATTTTTATGATTTATTTCATTTGACCTAATGTGACTGTTTCAAGATGTGAGCAATATAAAATGATAGCCCTGTGTTTTGCATACACTAGATCTGCAAAGGTGGGTTTGTGTTTAGACTTGAAGCACATTTTCTTTTAGACTGGCCAGGTTCCAGGTCCTGGAGCCTCCTACGGTGGTTGAGCCAGTGTTGGACAGCATAGCTTTGGTGTTAACTACCAACTAAGTGGCCCCAGGAGCCTGGAAAGTCTAACAAAATTTGTGGCCAAAGCCTTTCTGGGGAGAGTGGCAGAATTTCTGGAGGCAGAATTTTTGAAATCTTTCTCTTGGAACATTGAAAATTTCAGCTTGCACCTCTGTTTGGTACTATGCCAGTTGCTCTTTTGCTTTAAAAAAAAAAAAAAAAGATTGTTGGCTAGGCATTTTGCTCAATGGTTCCAGCATCTGCCTGGCAAATGCAAGGTCCTGAGTTCGATCCCCAGTAACCACATACCACAGTGCCGATGTGGTGACTCATGCTTGTAATCCTAGCATTCGGGAGACAGAGGCAGGAGGATTGCCGAGTTCGAGGTTGGCCCGGGCTACATGAGTTCAGGGCCAGTCTGAACTACAAAGTAAGATCCTGTCTTTAAAAAAAAGACTGTCTAGTGTTCACTGGTATTTGGATAGATTTTTTTAAAAATTAAGTTTGTTGCTACAGTTTATATGTATAATAATCATATTCATCCACTGTACATGATACATCATAATTCTTATCTTTTCCCATCCTCCTTCCCTCCCTTCAGCTCTTCTTCCCCTCCTTATTTTCAAATGCTGTTTGTATTTTATCTTTCTTTTCTCATTTTTTCCCTTTTCCCTTTCTTCCTTTCCTCCTTTCCTCTCTCTAGTCCTTCTTCGAGAACGTTTGAAATTTTTCATCCTATTTCACACTATTTATTATTGATTTTAGTCTTTTTTTTTTACCCTTTCAGTTTCTCACACCAGAGAAACAATATGATATTTACACATGTATATCCGGTTTATTTCACTTAAGATTATGGTTTCAAGGTGAATGCCTCAAGTTTGTGGCATTCAAGTTTTTTCCTTATGGCAGAGTAGTATTCCATCACAGAAAAACCCCACATCTTTACCCATTCGTTGGTTGATGACGATTTGAGTTGTTTCCAAGATTTAGCAATTACAAAAGTGGCTATGAACATGGGGGTGTATGTATCACTTAATTTTCAGTATATTAAAAAGTCAATACTTTTTTGGAATATTAATTCAGAGGTTCTGCCATTCACCTGTTGCATCTCTTTCATTTTTAAAAATAGTGGTACTAACTCTGTTATGTTTTTTTTCTTCTATTTGCCTGTGTGAGGAATTTTATTTTTCACACTATTGTATATTTTTGTTTAGAAATAAGAGTGAAAATACTTTTTCTGCTTTCAGTATTTCTTCAGTTACAGAATGAACTTTTTTTTTTTTTCAATATTGGGAATCAAATTCAGGATCTTGCTTCTGTGAGGGAGGCACAGTTCCACTGAGCTAAATCCCCAGTCCCAGAATGGATTTTTATTTTTACAACATGGCCAGTGCTATCCATGGTGCAGAATGTGTGGAAAAGTTTTAATTCCTTTGTCATATAGCATGCTAATTAGTTTTTAGAGAATTTCACACTGCCTTTAAAAAAGAATGGCCAGTGTTCCCTGAGAATTGGACACCTTCTAATTAACCTAGAATATTAGATGGACACAAATTTTGTGAAACAGTTTTCATTTTAAGCTATCATTTATGCTTATAGCTTATAGTATGTAACGAACAACTGAATATTATCAGTTTATCAGGGAGGTGAAGTCATAAGCTTTGTCTTTCATCTTGGTTAAGGTGTAACTACTGTATATTTCTATATCCTATACACCATATATATTACTAAGGAAATTTCAAACTAGAGGGAAGCTTAGAGATCATCTATTTGAATCTCTTATTTTCCAAGTGAGGAAATGAGACCAAGAGAGTTTGAATACGTTTATGAATTGTTGCATCCAGGGTCAAAGCAGACAGGACTCAGGGCTTTTGGTACAATTCTCGTGTTGATTTGATCATACTAAATTCAACAACTGGTCAACTCCATCAGTTTAATGAAAGGACATTTTGTAACTTTGTAATATATAGAAAATAATCCACTGATGGCCTGAAATGTTGAGGTTCCAAGTGCTTATTTTTGGTATTCCGTAAGCACAAATGAAGTGACTTTTGGTAGCATTGCAAACAGCAGTATACATTAACTATGTATGGAAAACATAGATAGTGCATAGGGATTGTAGGCTTTTACCACTAGGTAGTAGCTTTCCACTGTTATTTCAGGTAGTAGACCAAGGGTCTTACTAGTTCATCAAGATGATATTCCAAGGTTAATTCTCAGCATTGCTTTATGTGTAACATTATATACACTTAACAAAATTTATTAGCACTTTCCCCTCACACCCACCCATACATCTGTTCAATCATCTACCCACCCACCTGCCCACCCACCCATCCATTCACCCATTCAACTCTGCTGCAATGTTTGGCAAATTGTTGGACCTAGAATCCTGTGTTGTGCCTGAATGAAAAAATAGCTTTTCTTAGTATATAAGAAGACACACTTTAGTTTTAAAATTTCTTAAATAAGTATGTAAAGTTAATATAGAAAATTCCCTCTGTATCTGAATTGGAGAATTCTATTTCATGTATCTGTTATTTACCAGACAGCATTTATTCCCCCCCCCCGGTAGTTTTTCTTAGAGTAGAAAATTATGTATATGTATGTGTATATATATATAAACATATATATTAACCAACAACAACATGCAAATGCTGGGTTTAAAAGCCAGTTATTTTTACATTTAATTTGGTATAGTAGAAGCTATGGAATAAAAGTGTTTCCACTTACTGGTTTTGTTGACCTCTTTTGACTTTCATCTGTAAAACAAGGATAATCACAACTACCCCTTAATTATCATAAGGATAATTACGTATCCTTCCTTAATCGTAAGGAAGGAAATTGACACTGTGTCAAATGGCCAGCTCTCTACTTATTACATAGAAGACACTCAGAGAAGGTTATTCTACTGTCACCTTCCTAAAATGTCCTACATTCTGCCAATTTTCAAAAAATCATGAAGATGAGGCTTTCATAGTAGTGATTTGAAGTAAAGACATTATTCTCAAATATGACATTAAGCTACGAGAATTATAAGTACATGAAGTTTTAGTCCTTATGCAAACTCATAGGTTGCTAATTATTTATGAATTTAGGGGCCAGGTAGATTCTCTGGCAAGGCAGTGTAGATGTGAATTATGCTCACATAAAAGGAAAGATGTTCAAAATTAACAATAATATACCTTTGCACTGATTGGAATGCACACAGATCACACACTCAACCCAACTTTATTATGTTTCCACAAAGCAAAGATGTGTAAGTAAAATGTCAATCTCGAGAGATTGGATGTGTGATAAAATCAGCGAGGAGGAAGTAGGAATGGGGCTGTCTGCTTCATACATGCTACTGGGCTATCTCTTCCTGACAATGATTATAAAGTGCCACCTCCGAGTTTCTATGAGCACCTTAAAATCCTCTGAAATGTTAAAGACTTTTCCCCACAGTCAATTTTTCAGTTTATCTGGAATCCTGGCCATTTGGACATCCACAAGGTGGGCTGCTGCTGACCTGCAGCAGTTTTAACCTAATGTCCGCTGCTTCTGGTCAATTTCCTTCCAAGGTTGGTGGTACTGTTTTTCCATGTGCTGGTTTTTTTTCAAAGCATGCTCAGGCCAGTTGTGTCTGCCTTTGCATTAAATTTGTCCTGAGCCATTGCTGTTGGAGAAATATTTTATAATGATATTCTTCACACCATTGTCTTATTAATGTCTGTTGCATGCTTGTTATACTGAGGATTTCAGTTTGACCTTGTAATATTATTACAAATAGAAGAGGGTTGAATTATTGAAATATGCATGTAGATTAATAATCTAATCTCACTGCCTGTGTATGGATAATAAGAAAATAACATTCATTTCTGTACTAGTATATCCAGTAAATATCAAGTCATCTCCTAGAGTTGGAAGCAGCAGTTCATTATATCAAGTATTTCCTTAATTTGTTTTATTTCCATTAAAACATACTATTAATATTTTATAAATCTCTAACCTCAGTTAAAGTCTATGATTCCTGTCTCCAGCTACTATTGTATTTCAAATGATCTTTATACAAATAAAAGAGGAGATTAAAATCTCTCAAAACAAATGCAAAAGTTCCAACTGACAAGGAATACTTTTGGACGAAAACTTTTTAAGAAGAGTGCAGCTAAACCTCATCTTAGGGCTCTGCTTCCAGTGTAGCAATGTTTGAGGCATTGGCCATGCACGGACAGTGACCAGGACGGTGCTGCATGTGAGGCATGAACTTGTAGCAAGAATATCATTGTAAAATATTTCAGAGACGTCTTTGTGTAATGACTATCGTACATGGAGGCTTTTGTTCATTGTGGGAAACTAAAAATGAGTCAGCATTTCATTGGCACATGCATGAGGCTACAGTTTTGTATGTGAACTACTCCTTTCTGTACTCAGTTATTCCTGTCATTGACTTACCCACATTTTACACACAGTGATGTCTTCAGATTGCTGATCTTCCCTCATTGCCTTCTTTAAATTCTGTAAATAAATGTCAGAAATATACATTGATGTTGTCTTTTTGTAATTAACCATTGCTTTGTAAAGGGCCACCCTGGCATTTTAATTTAAAATGCCATGTTTAGTATATACCTGCTGCAAAGGATGTGACAGTGTTGGTTTACACCTTAGCAACATACAGAGAAGTTGGTGTAAACAGAATCTTGGCTCTATAAACATCTGTATGTCACTGTTTCTGCACTTATCAATTATTAATGTCCCTTATATTTAGGCTATTTGTTGATATGAATGTGAATATACATCTAAATATGTATTTCCCTGTGAGACATACCTGTTTCCTATGATTTCTCCTTTTCATTAAAATAGTTTTTCCCTCTACCACAGACTGAGGTATATAAGACAATAGTGCAGAGAAGGAACCAGAACATCAATGATTCTTTTCCCCATTATGGAAAAAGTATTATGTCAGTGGTCTAACTCAACTTCTAAGGTTGTGAGCAGGTTGTGATTTGGCATGCTTGTTCAAATGCACTCAGCATGGATTGAGATTCTTTTAATTTTCTTGTGAATTGTTCGCATATGTGGTTATTACATGTGATTACATTGCACTTGTATGTACTTGTAACAAAATATGTTTCTATTATGCTTGATTTTGCTGGACATTTCCGAATGACCTAGCAACTCAAGAATCAACAGTGTTTTGTGCTGTCTTCTTCTGTAATATGTACACTCTGATGTTCTGTCATAGCTTGTCAGCTTTTAATTTTATTCCTGTCCAACAAGATATCTGTTATATTTGTTGGAAACAAATTTATGCAAAGACAACTTTAGTAAGCTTCGCTCAACACAATTTTTTAGGCTTCTGGCCATTTCATGACATTGGAAGATATAACTAATATCAACTCTCTTTGTTGCAGTTGACCCACCTTCAGATTTGAATTTCAAAATTATAGATGAAAATACTGTTCATATGGCATGGGAAAAACCAGTTGATCCAATTGTGGGTTACAGAATAACAGTGGACCCTACCACAGGTAACTGTCAACATGGGGATTTAGGACACAGGTGTCAACGATGATAGGATCTTGTCTCTCCTAGTTCATCAGGGAGGAGCCACATTTTAGCAAGCCTGAGGAATCTGCTTGCTAGGATCAGATGTTTGTTGAACTACAGAGTTCCAGCCCCGTACCACTTTTCTAATTTTGTGGTTTTGAATTTTTTAAATGTGATTTTCTGTGCTAAAATGCTATTATGACAAATAGACTTTTAATCTTTTCCCCTCAGGATATTGCTAATAATTTTTGATATTATCAAGTAGAATTACTAGTTTGGGCACTCTTCTTGAATTACTTTGATATTTTCAGTATTTAGCATGGTATCTGTACTGAGCAATGAAGTTGTTATGCTTTACCATGCATTTTGCACATTTTAGTACTCAGGAAACATTATTTTAGGGTGACGATGAGTGGGTTGGCAGAGTGGATTCTCTAGAACCTGGGTTGAGTTCTTGGAAACCAAGCCAAACCAACCAAACTTGTTTTGACTGGCCTTAAGCTATCTTTAGAGTTAGTGATATTGTTCAGGTAGGGAGAACACTGTCTATTGAGTAACTTTTGAGTACTTTTGAGTAAGATGGAGTAATCTAGAAGTAACTACATTGTTACTATATAATATGTGTTCAGTACACTGTACTTTGAAACGTTTGCTACTGAATTAAGTCAATTCAGAGGATCATGGATACCTTCTGTGCATTTTTAAGCATGGAAGATACATGATTTCCATGTAGGCTTTTTCTCACTGATGGTTAGTTTTAGTGTATGAAGTTTATTTTTCTTGATTTTAATTCTATCTTCATTTCCAGAATACAGTGGTTAAGTTATTTTGTATTATTTCATTCATTAAAATTTTGTTATTTATATTAGTCTTCAAAAACAAGATGGTTGTGGTTTGATATTCTGGTATACCTTTAATCTAGAAGACCTGTAAGCCTTCAAAAAGTATTGACTATTATTATAACAAGTAAAGTCAATAGAAGTACATTTCTAAAATTCAGTATCCTACTTTTAGAAAACAGTTGAAGAATAATGTTTGGATGACTGGAGAAGATATTTAAGATGAATTTTTCAGATGTTGACTACATCTAAAAATTACAGTATACTGGCTTCTATAACACTAAAAATAATTTGTTATATTCATGTTTTTCTGTTGCATATTTCTAGATGGTCCCACTAGAGAATTCACTCTTGCAGCTGGTACCACTGAAACTTTATTAACAGATCTTATACCTGAAGTAGAGTATGTGGTGACAATGACTTCATTTAATAAAGTAGAAGAAAGTGTGCCAGTTATAGGCCAACTAACAAGTAAGCATGCAAATATATTCAAATGTTTTTATATTTTTAATTTGAAGATTATTCCAGTGTCACATTTAATTCCGTATTATGCAGCTAATTTATACCAGCATAAATAATTCTGTGATCCTAGTTATTAATGGATATAAATTATTCATTCTAGATCTCTGGAAGCAGCAGAAGTATTCTGAATGAAAATTATTTTAAAAATTAAACTCTGCTAGGCAATAATGTTAGAGTCTTTTAAAAATATGTCTATAATTTTCATTAATAACAATTTTCTTTCTTTTATACTTTCCTTTATTTGTATTTTGAATAAAATATTTGTATTTGAATAAATATTTTTTATACAGAAGTACATAAAAATATGTGTTCAGTTTAAAGAATCATTGTTACTGAATTTTGCCCAGGTCAATTTCCAGTCACAAGCCTGTTCTCTCGAGCTCCTACAATTTTGATTGTAAAATGTGAGGCCCTTCACTCTTACGAACAATTAGTTTTCAAGGGAATGCTCACTTGCTTGTCAGACGATCCAGGCATGACTATTTGAAAGACAATGGGCACTGTGAAATAGAAAATACTCAAAGTGAAATAGGGTGAAGGGGGAAAAATAATGAGATTATAACAAAAAAGAAAGGAAACAAATTTTATGTATATGGGGGGGGTGGTAGGGTGGATAGGGCTATGGAAAAAAATGAGAATTAAGTTGTGCCTTATATTGGTACAAATTCCCATTGTGGAGTGCAATCATGATGTGTATATGTAATGTACCAATAAAGATTTCAATAAAAAAAGATAATGGGAAAAAACAGTATATTTACTTCCCTTTTATGAAATATTTGTTTGGTTCCTTTTGCTTCTCTAACAACTAGGTTTTTATTCAGTCCAAACAGGTGATCCATCAAAGCCAGGGAAGAAGAAGCCAGGGAAAGTGGAGTTACAGAGTGAGTGTTTCCCTCGATTTTGGTTGAATTTGTCACAGCAACATGTAGGGATGATGTTCCGGTTATCTCCAGAGATCGATCTTATCTCTCCATTCATTTCTCTGAGGTTTTAGAAAGAGCAGAGACAGGATCAGACATGTATAACTAAATAGTTACAATGGCTAAGTTCTGAGTTTCTGGCTAATTTTTCATTTTAAGATAAACTGATAGAAATAGATGGTGCTTACAGTGGTGTGAGACACAGGGTGAGAGAAGCGCTCCAGTGAGTATTGAGACAGCTCAGCTGGCAGAAAGGTTTCTCTAGGACCAGGTGGGTATTGTGCTCATCTTGAGGGGTGTTGACATTGGTTAGTCAGTGGCAGCTTTTCTAGCCTGCTGCATAATTTCTCTAGCGACTCTGATAAATTGATGCAGTTGGTGTAATTAAATGAAATCAACTTTATTTAGGGTAAGTCTCATGATAATTAGCTTTTTTTTGGTCTCACTTAGCTTTATCTGACTTACTAGGATGGACTCTTGAGGAGATTTCTTGAACTCTCATTTTGCCACTGGGTGAAAATTGGATTTAATTTGTCCCAGAATGACAATAAGATTATAAACACGAACCTCTGTATCCAGATCTCTGTTTTTCAGTCTTTGAGATAGCTTATATGTAGTCTGAAATCAAGTTTATAGTATGAAGTTACACTGTTAATTTCTTCCCAGGTCATCAGTACTTATTCTAAATCAAAGCTTTATTTGCAAATATAGAATTTTTAATAGACTTAAACTGGCCTATTAAACAGTGCACAAAAATTATTGAAGCATACAACTTGCACTTGGCTTATAAAACTTTCTAGGATTCTCTTTCTCTTCCTAGCCAAGTACTTCTTTTATTTGCTACTAACTAGCTACAAGGACAAAATATCTTCAGAAAATCCACTTAGTTGTGTCTTACAAATACAAATTTCCACAAAAACCAACCTCCCCCTACACCATTCAGAGAAAGAAGGACAATGTATTTGGTTATAAAAATTGGCTATTGCATTGAAGCATTGTAAGGATGCCATACAGATTCTTAATTTTTGGATAAAATGATTATTTTCACTCTTTTGTCATATGGCAGGTTTTAGTTGTCAGATTTGAGTATGTTGATACTTAAGATGTTTTGGGCAGTTTCCATCATTTTATGCTTATATTTACTTTTACTGGACTCCATTGACTGTCTAGAATCTAATCCTACTGCAAATATTAGACAGCTATATTGAAAAGTGCAGTAAAATGCTAGAAAATGTTCTGTTCTTTGACACAATTGCATTTGCTTGAAGAGCACATTAATTATTTTGTATTGATTTGTTGGCAGATATCAAGGAATTGAGACACTTTTCTTTTACTTCTTTTGTATGTGTCCCAGATGCTTTATATAATTTTTACTTGGAGAGAAGAGTGAGGATATGGTTTATAAAACAAGTTGACAGCATGAATCCTTACCTGCATTCTTCTCGAGCATGTCATATCTCCAATGATCTCTTTTTGCGTAGTATCTTGTATAGCAACATAAAGATAGCTAATTCCAAAGTGCATCTTAGGGAAGGCACTGAACATGCTTCTGAGGGTGCTAATAAAATTTTTCTGTTCGTGGATGAAGAACAGTGAACACTCTAATGGATGGAATGCTTTCAAACACAGTATTTTTGCAGTGTTAGTGTATATTTCTTGATGTCAGGTTGATTTAATAATGCATTATTTAAAAAGTATGTCGACTGTATTGCAGAATGCTCTGTCAGTGCTTGGACTGACTTGGTTTTCCTCGTGGATGGCTCATGGAGTGTGGGAAGAAATAATTTCAAGTACATTTTAGACTTCATTGCTGCTCTGGTATCTGCTTTTGACATTGGGGAGGAGAAGACAAGGGTTGGAGTTGTTCAGTATAGCTCTGACACCAGGACTGAATTCAATTTAAATCAGTACTATCAAAGGGATGAGCTTCTTGCTGCAATTAAAAAAATCCCATACAAAGGTGGCAATACTATGACAGGTAAGTTTTACCGATTTCATTATTGTTTGTGGTAAATGAACCATCAGTTTTGGGAAGATATTAAAGATTGCTTCTGTTGTTCTTACTTAATATCTTTAGTAAAATTTCACTATGTGAAATTAATCACATCATGTTTGATTTTGGGTGAATTGAGTGCCACAAAGCAAATGAACATGTTCCCTTTCCCATAGGAGATGCTATTGATTATTTAGTGAAAAATACTTTCAAAGAATCTGCTGGAGCAAGAGTGGGCTTTCCTAAAGTGGCAATCATTATTACGGATGGCAAATCCCAGGATGAAGTGGAGATTCCGGCACGAGAGCTCCGTGATGTTGGAGTTGAAGTTTTCTCTTTGGGTAAGTTAGATTGCCTAATTATTTTACTCTAGAACTATTTTGATATATGTAATGCTTAGGAAAAACGAAGGGTTGATGTCTCAAATAAGGATGCTACTGGAAGTGTTTACTGTGTTTTATAGTGTATCAGGCTAAGTAAAAACTCTACTGATCTATTTTCATCATGTAAATTCCCTTAGCATATGCATCAGGTTCATATTCTTTGCCAGCTCTGTACTTTTCAAAGAATCCTGGGCTAGTGGTTCTAACAAGACCCGTCTTGTATTATCATTAAATGCTTTTTATGTGTTTCCTATATTATGTAATACTTGAAGAATTCTGAGGGCTCCAGCTCACTCAGGACTCTGCAGAAGAGAGTATTCCCATTACATTGGCAGAAACAAAGGGTGACATGGTTGGAGTGAGAGCTCACTCTGTTTACTCACCATCCACTGCCTCTTTGGCTGGCCACTTTATGTGAAATGACACAATGCTTTTGCCATCTGAACCACCATGCATTTGCTATGCAATTCTGGCTCAAGACTTAGTAAGGTCTGAAGATGGGTTCAGTTGACATCTTTCCCATTTCAATAGATCCTTGTCCTTTTTTTTTAAAGGCATTAAAGCTGCAGATGCAAAAGAACTGAAACAAATTGCATCCACCCCTTCTCTGAATCATGTTTTCAACGTGGCCAATTTTGATGGAATTGTGGATATTCAGAATGAGATCATCTCCCAGGTGTGCTCCGGCGTCGATGAGCAGCTGGGTGAACTGGTTAGTGGAGAAGAAGGTGAGTGTATTGTCCACTGAGTGTTTCTTGGGTGCTGGCAATTTCCCTTATTTGACGGTACTGACAGCTTTCCAGATCCACTTGAAGCAGACATGCGAACTGAAATGTGTGCTCCAGTTACTATGCAACTCTGTGCTCCACTGTTTCTTTTCAGAACTCAGCTTGGTAATACCGTTAGTAATACTCATATGAAAGGGTCTACAAAATAGTTCTATTATTGTAAATTTCTTAAAGACTGGAGGACATACATTTTGATTTGCTCTTTTTAAAGACCCTTTTCTGCTTATTGCTGACCCATAATCAGGATCTGTTATTACTTTTTAAAATTATTTTACCCTCTGATTTAAGAACTAGTAGGTAACTTGTTTCTATTAGTTGGCTATCACAAGAGTTTTCTGCCATCTTACATCCTACTGTTTCAAAGCTTTTAAAAAAAAATTTGTTTTGAGACAGGGTCTCGCTTTTGTAGTTCAGGCTGGTCCTGAGCTCAGCCTTGAACTCACAGAAATCCTCTGGCCTCTGCCTCCTGAGTGCTGGGATTATTGGTGTGAACCACCACGCCTGGCACTGTGGTATGTGGTATGTGGTACTGATTGCTAGTGGGTGTGAGTCTCCACACCTAGCATTGTTGTATATGGTTACCGAGGATCGAACCCGGGCCCTCGGACTTGCAAAGCAAGTGCCAGAACCACTGAGCTAAATCCCCAGCCCATAATGTTTTCAAAGCTTTTAAGAATATATCAAAAATAAATTTGATATTCCCACATCTGTAAAGTTTCCCCAATTCTATTGGTTACTAGCTCTAAATACATGAAACAAAGAAACATTTCAAAAAGACACTTCACAAGCATCATTTTGAACATTAAAAGTCAGTGCTCAGAGCCTTTTACATTTTTCCATGGTTGTTCTCTAGTCTGAGAACTGACAGGTGATTAAAGATAACTTGTAAATAACTACATCTTCGGTCACATGAGCCTGTTTATCTTCAACTCTTAACAATTCTGGCAGCGTTCACTGGCCCTAATTTTGTCTCAGAACTTCTCATTTTTACGTGGACCCTGAATCTCTTCTATTTCTTTATTGCCTGATGCATGATTTTTTGCTCTGTGTTATAGAACTGGTCTTTCCCCACTTTCCGGGGGTCCCCTCCCTCAGTTATCTTTTAAATGTGCAAATTCCTCATCCAGGTGCTGTTGCACGCGGACCACTAAGCTAGAGCTCATCCTGCACTCTCTGAAGCTCCTTCAGGGAGCGCTCACATTGTCTGTGCTCATACTGTCTCCTGTGCTCTCCTCTCCTCTCACTGGGAGCCCAAGCCTCCTGTTCCCTGTGCAGCCTCTGCGCCATTGAGGACGTTTGGTCAAACACCCAGTTGCCACATCTGTCCCTCTCATGACTTGTCATTGAAATATGATTTCATGCACTAACTCTGGTTACTTCTTAGGAGATGGTGAATAAACTTGTGCCTCTTATTGTACCCACCTGTTACCCGCTGCATTTTAGGGAAGTTGATTCTACTGACATATCTAGAATTTTGAGAACTTATCTGAAATATCCTTAAGTAATTTAACAGTTAAATACTTGACTATGTTCCATAGTAAGAATAAAAATGTTTAGATTATCAATATTTATATATCAATATGCATGTTATAAGCCATTATTTAACCTCTAATTGGTGGTGCTCTGAACATAATTGAATTTTTTTCTTACTCTGAACTAAGTGGGATTAGAATTTTTTAAATTAAAAAAATCTTATTTCATCATTGCTAACTGTGTATTCTTTCTTGGTTTTTAAAGTATCTTTTAAAAATTATAATTTTTCTCTTAATGTCATTAAAGGAGGACAACTTTCTAAATAATCAAACAAATGATTGATTTAACTAATGCTTATCAAGTACCAACTTTGGAATGCTTGTTTTTATTCATTTATTTTTTCTTGTGTTGCTGAGAATTAAATCCAGGGCCTCCATGCATGGTAGGAAAGTGCTCACCCGCTGAGTCGTACACCTGGCCTATGTTGTTCCACTTCGAGATGTGAAAACAAAGCAATGGGTGCGAACCAGAATGCGAATCTCAGTTCCAGGAAGGATTGATATCAGATGTCTTAGCCACTCATTTCTTCCTTAGATTTTCTTCATCTTTGAACTTTTTAGCACCCAAGTAAAATGGATAGTGGTTGCTTGTGGTTGTTAGGTACAAGTGGAATTAGAAGAGAGGGGGTATCAGAAAACTGTGCCTGATATATTCATCACTAAGTTAAACATGGAGACTCGAAGGCCTCACCTTTCAGAAGTCTATAACATAATCCATAGAGTTGGACCGCCTAGCTATTAACTACTCTCCGTTTGTTACTTTTTAGTTGTTGAGCCTCCTTCAAATTTGGTTGCTACTGAAGTTTCCTCAAAATATATTAAACTAAGGTGGGACCCATCACCCAGCCCAGTCACTGGCTATAAAGTCCTGCTCACCCCAATGGCCGCGGGTAGCCGACAGCATGCTTTGAGCGTGGGACCACAGACAACCATGCTCAGTGTCCGAGACCTCTCTGCAGACATGGAGTATCAAATCAGCGTGTCTGCCTTGAAGGGACTGACATCCAGCGAACCCATTTCTATAATGGAAAAGACTCAACCCATGAAGGTTCAAGTGGGTAAGCTCCTAGACATAGCACTGACTCCGGGGGTGGGTAGGTCTTTTTGACTGTCTGCCCTCCTGCTCAGACTTCGTTCTCAACAAAATACCTGCAACAGTTCTTGAAGAGAAGCATGTTTGGGGTGAGAGGGTGAAGAGGAAAGAGAAAGAGAGGGCTGCAGCGAAGGTGGATTTGATTAAAGCATGAGATGGTCATGTGTGGGAATGAATTTGGATCATTCATACAAATTATATTTGTAATAAAAGGAAAGAAGCATACTTTCTAAGAAAGGCAGGTATCTCAGTTTTATCGATTTATTTCCATCGGTTGAAGCTTACTAGACTTTCTTTCTCTTTACAGAGTGCTCACGTGGTGTGGATATTAAAGCTGATATTGTGTTTTTGGTTGACGGGTCCTATAGCATCGGGATTGCAAATTTTGTTAAAGTTAGAGCCTTTTTGGAAGTTCTCGCAAAAAGTTTTGAGATTTCACCAAACAGGGTACAGATAAGCCTTGTCCAATATAGCAGGGATCCCCATACTGAGTTCACTTTGAAAGAATTTACCAAAGTAGAAGATATCATTAAAGCGATAAACACCTTCCCATATAGAGGAGGATCTACCAACACTGGCAAGGCCATGACTTATGTCAGAGAGAAGATATTCGTGCCTAACAAGGGTTCAAGAAGTAATGTACCAAAGGTCATGATTCTCATCACGGACGGGAAGTCATCAGATGCTTTCCGAGATCCCGCCATAAAACTGAGGAACTCAGATGTCGAAATCTTTGCCGTGGGTGTGAAGGACGCAGTTCGCTCAGAGTTGGAAGCTATCGCGTCTCCTCCCGCCGAGACCCACGTGTTCACGGTGGAGGACTTCGATGCTTTTCAGAGGATCTCTTTTGAACTCACACAGTCTATCTGTCTGAGAATTGAGCAAGAATTGGCAGCTATAAAGAAGAAAGGTTAGTATAGTTTGTAAGATGGAATCTCTTCATAAACAAAGCCTGCTGATTGTAATGTTGTCAGATAATTCACTTATTCCATGCTTTTAACTTCCCTACATTATTGAAAACTGTTGAACTTAGTTTATTTGTTTCTGTGGTGTGACTTTCTCCTGGATGTGGGCCATTTCTTTGTTGGGGGAAAAGCTGCTTCTAGGCAAGAGCTGTGAGACAGTTTCGTTCCCATGTCCTCACACAGGGCTGGGAGCCTGCTGTATCATATTTACTTGTCACAGTCGGAAACCACTCATTGAATGTCTGCTCTGCGGGGAGGCTGAGCTACGCCCTTTGAACCAAAGGAAACTAGAACAAAGTCCTGGGCCTTTCAATCTTTTCCTTCATTCCGTTTCCTGCAGCACCTTTGGACTCCATTCCACACATCTGGAGTTCCTTTTCTCCTCCTTTCTTCATTTGTCTACATTCTGTTTTCAATACTGTTGGAAATGCCGCCCTTTTCAGCAGCTTGTAGTCATCGAGCGCTACAGCACATGCTCTCTTTTTCACTCATGTGACATTCTCATATCCTGTTTCTCTCTTACAACTTTGTGATTGCGTATCTTTGCCCTGAGGAGAGCCAGTGTGTCTCTTCCTGTGACTCAGTTTCTCAAAGGCTTGGTTTGATAAATATTCTTCTGTTAGGAAAAATTCCTCAGTTTTATTCTGAGATATCTCCCTACTTAGCACCAAACACTTCACCCTGTCTACCCTGCTGTCTTAAAAAGCTCAAAATTTAAACTTAATTTTAAGTAGGCGTTTATAACAGTACTAGGATTACCAGATACAGATGATTAGGAGCTCTTTGCAAATCTCTTTGTGACCGTCTCAAATGCGTGGAGAAGTTACTCAGTATGTTAATTTCAATGACGGTCCTCCCAAGTGAATATGTGTCATTTCAGAAACATACAGTCATTAGTTATTTTTCTTTTGTGGATTAAGAAATTTCCAACTATGTCTCTCTCTCATTAAAAAAAAAACAAAACAGCTTATGTGCCTCCAAAGAATCTGAGTTTTTCGGAGGTGACTTCATATAGCTTCAAAACCAACTGGTCTGCTGCTGGGGAAAATGTGTTTTCCTACCACATCACATACAAAGAGGCCGCCGGGGAGGACAAGATCACAGTGGTGGAGCCGGCCTCGAGCACCAGCGTGGTCCTGAGCAACCTGAAGCCGGAGACCCTGTACTTGGTGAATGTGACTGCAGAGTATGAAGACGGCTTCAGTGTTCCAGTATCTGGGGAGGAGACGACCCAGGAAGGTGGGTGAGGCTCCGGGCAAGGGCTTCAGAAAGTGGCCCTTCACTCTAGAACAGAGGTCCAGCTTGTCATACCATCTGCTTTACAGTCCTGAATTCTGAGTGTCTTTGTAAAATTTGGTATCTTTAACATCTATTTACATATCTTTATTTTTTTTTTAAGGGGAAGACTTTTAAATATAACTTCTTGATTTATTTGGATGAATTTGAGAATTGTTGATAATTATAGAAATCACTTTTGAAGTACTGTTTGTCCATCTTTATTCTGACTACATATCCGTGATATTATATTTTAAATGTAATTGACTTTGCTGAAGGAGCCAGTGGTAGATACACACACACACACACACACACACACACACACACACACACTTTTCCTTTTAAAAACTGTAGTAAAAAGTGTACAATATAAAATTTATTATTTTGGTCATTTGAGGTGTACCTTCTGGTGGTGTGAAGTGGTTTATTTGGTGTCTTATTTGTCATGGCACTGTCACCACAATCTGTGCCCTGAGTGTGCAGAGAGGACATCCCACAGCTTTGGTAATTCCCCATTTCCTGCTGTCCGGGTGACCACCACACCACTTTGTCTCTGTGAATTTGACTGTGCTCCGTGCCTCCCAGAAGAGCATTCACACAGATTTGTGCTTTTGTGTCTGGCTCATTTCACTCGGTATCACGTCTTCAGGATTCGCCCAGGGTGCTGTTTGTGTCAGAACTTCCTTTCTTTTAAAGGCTGAATATTGTTCTGTTGTAATTATGGGCCTCCTCTTGTTTAGCCACCCACTGATGGGTGTTTGAGTTGCTTCCTCTTTTCAGCTGTTATGATCAAGGCTGCCATGAATATAGTGTAGTAATTTTACCAGTATTTTAAGAACTACTTGTATAGATGAGTTCTCTTTACTGAATACAGTGGAATACTTCTTAAAAAAAATTTTTTTTTGCAGTACCAGGGATTCAACTCAGGACATTATGCTGGTCAGGCAGAGGTGGTGCCCCTGAGCTGTGTCCTCGGTGACTTTTGACAAGATTCATTACATTTGATATTTAAAGAACATCAGTTTAACCTGATTAGGGAGAGAGTAAGACTACTCTTAACATAGAAACCATTACAGCAGATGTAAATTGTTCAAATATTTGCTGATAAAATTGTTATACATCAACATACTTTATTGGTAAAAGGTAGAGAATCTGTTTTTCTCTGAAACATTTTTCAAATAAGATTGTTATTTTTCTTTTTTGGGTATGGTTAGGTGCAGCTCTGACTGGGGGCTGGAAAATAAGCAAAAGACCTAAGTCATTCTCTTGTAATTTTTGTGTCTCAGTAGCACACAAGTTTGTCTGTAATACGCTTTTCTGTTGACTTCCTGATGACCACTGATTCTTGAAGGACCTGGCTTTTTTTCCCTCAGCCCTTTGGGATGGGGACAGAAAGTTTGTCCCAATAAGAAACTTGAGTGTAAGGGTTTTTGAAACTGAATGTAAAACACTCAGCCCCATTGAATCTCATACCCCTGTTTACTTCTATGCCTTCTTGTAAAAATAAAGGAAAGAATGAGGTTTACGACCTTTCGCATTCTGCCTAGACTGCTAATCCTCCTGGGAGCTGTGTCACTAGCAGTGTTGGCGCTGTAACCCAGAGGAAGCCAGTTCTGGGTTTTTGCAAGAAGTGAGGGCAGATGACCTCGGCTGGAAAACTGAGAACGATGTCTAATTGCAACTGTGCCAGAGCACCAGAACTTAGGAAGAAACACTCCCCACTCCCAGCTCTTGAACAGTTGTGCTTTCTATGAGGAGTCTTATTTTCCTGCCTTTCATAGGCTAAGCAAGTTTACTTTGTTTACAAATGTATCAACAGTATTTGCTTTTGCTCATGGAGCACTTTCCTCCTTTTGGTTATTGCTAGGATCCTTTTTTTTCTCCACCAAACTTTTTGTGGAACAAGCTGTAGAAATAAACATATTAGTCACCCTCCCTCACCCCAATGTGCATGATTTTCAAGTATCTTATTCATCCGCTCTATTCACTTATGCTGTAGTTTGAGCCATTGAACTGCTACTGTAGAATTTGACAATGCCTTTCCAAGTCTACCATTTGCAGGATTCATATGTTCTTTGGTCAGTAAGGAAGTTTCTGATTCAAAGCTTTCATTAACTAATAATGCTGGAGCTCCTGCTCTGTGTTCCCCAAGGATCTGTGCTAAATATTCCCCGAGGATTATTTCACTTGAACACTGCAGTAATTAGGAAGTAGTCATGTTTTACTGCTGGATCGTCTAAGGCTCAAAGTTACCTATTAAGCTTCATAGTCAGGGTTCCAACCTATAGGTTCTCATTTGTTCTAATTTAATCTTCCTTGCCATACAAGATGAATAAGGCTGTAAACTACCCTTTTCTTTCTTTTCCTGGAGTGATCTAGTGATGTGTTGAATTTTCAAGTAAGCACCTAATAGTTTGTATGTATAGTTTCACTCTGAATAAGAACACAATAACTTTGTGTTCACCTTTTTTTTTTTTAACCAGTGTTGTTCACAGGGACTGAACAACTGGAACATTTAAATATGTTTATTAAACACAAACCCAAATGACCTTCTCATTAGGGCCTTAAGAAATTTCATTGAGGACTATAAATGTGCCATCCACATTGCAGTTCAAAACTTAGTGCCAACCTGCACCTGTCATATATCTCCTCTCTCACATAAATGGTACAGTTGTTCTCTAACCCAAATGATTATACAGATAAAATGTCAGTTGTAGAGGGTTTCACAGTCTGTTTAATCTCTAGCTAAATGAATATAGTAGCCAGGAAATTTGTGAGAAAAAAAAAATCTGGGACCAGGAAATTTGTGAGAAAAAAAAAAATCTGGGACCAGGGATTTAGCTCAGTGGTTCCAGCGCCTGCTTTGCAAGTGTAAGGGCCAGGGTTCAATCCCTGGTAGCCATATACAACAATGCTGGGTGTGCAGACTCACACTCACTAGCAATCGGTACCATGTACCACAGTGCTGGGCATGGTAGCTCACGCCTCTAATCCCAGCATTTGGGAGGCAGAGGCAGGAGGATTGCTGTGAGTTCAAGCCTGAGCTCAGGGACAGCCTGAAGTACAAAAGTGAAATCTGTCTAAAAAAAAAACCCCTGGTCATAGATTAATGGAATGCTGTATTTTAGCGTTCAAAAAGGTAGCATTTATATTCATCACATGAAATCAGATAAATATTTGAACATACTTTTTTTTTTAATTGCAGTGAAAGGTGCACCTCGAAACCTAAAAGTGACAGATGAGACTACAGATAGTTTTAAAATTACCTGGACTCCAGCTCCAGGGAGAGTTTTAAGGTATCGAATTATATACAGACCAGTTACTGGAGGGCAAAGCAAAGAAGTTACCACTCCAGCCAATCAGAGGAGGAGAACACTGGAGAACCTGAGGCCAGATACAAAATACGAAGTCTCTGTCATCCCCGAATACTTCTCAGGACCTGGCTCTCCGCTGACTGGCAATGCGGCCACTGAAGAAGGTAGCGGCAGTATCTGATCCCAAGTCTTAGACAGGAGTGATCTAGTGATAGGTTAACAGCTAACCACATAACACAAGTCATGTTAATTATTCTTCCTAAACATAATATTACTAAATATTTTGATACAGTTTAGAGATGGCCAGGGATTGAAAATCAAATTGCATGGCACTATATTTTACTTCTTTGAGAAAATTTTAAAACATTATTTGTTTTCATTTAAATGGTTGTCTATGTTCCTACAATCAGTTCTCATGTTTGTTACAAACTATTATATACTAATTTAATATATCATTTTACTGAGAAACAATAAGTCATTTGTACTTTTCATTTTACTCCCTATCTTTTCCATTTTTAGTAGTTATGGAAATGCTAAACACACAGTAGCAAGAGAGAGCAGTTGTTCAACAATTTCAATGACTATGGATTCACGCGACAAGAATTCATAGAATTCACAGTGTTTTTCAAGTAATTTTATTAAATAATGGCTTTGATGTTGTTCTTGTCATTTTTTAAATGAAGTTAGAGGGAATCCAAGAGACTTGAGAGTTTCAGACCCTACGACATCCACTCTGAAGCTATCTTGGAGTGCAGCCCCAGGGAAAGTGAAACAGTATCTCCTGACATACACCCCAGTGGCAGGAGGAGAAACTCAAGAGGTCACTGTGAAGGGTGAAACCACTAACACTGTGCTGAGGAGACTAAAGGAAGGGACAACATATGCCTTATTGGTGACGGCCTTGTACGCATCTGGGGCTGGAGATGCCCTTTTTGGAGAAGGAACAACTCTTGAAGGTAATAACGGTCCCATTTTATGGAACTCTCTGAACTTGCTTGTAATTCAGTGTGGGAGAGGCTTAAAATGTTTTCAGAGCATGAAATCTAGCGATGTGCAACCTTTTCTCTTCAAAGTTAAACTCGATTAGGAAGAAATGTCCTGGGGGAGCTGAATGCATAGTAAGAACACCGAGATGTGGTAGTTGTGCCGTGGGTGGTTGGTGGAGGAGGAAATGTGCAGTGTCCAAGGCCCAGGGAGTTCTGGCAGTGTCTGAGCATGAAGAGCACCTGAGCTGCCCAAGGCTATGCGGCAGTGAGTTCTGTCGCCTCGAGCCAGAGAGGACCCATTTTCTGACTTTCTCAGGTGTCCTTTTCATCTGCCTTGGGCAGAAGTGCTTGCAAGAGTTTGAAAGTGTGAAAGCCCAAGTTCTGTTGTTTTCTGAGCATTCCCTAAAGTGTTGTTCCACCACGGAAGTTCACGTTGGTGTGGGCCCTAGTAAGCGTCATCAGTGAGGCTGGTCTGTTTCTTTGGCTCCTTAGGGTTCATTGTCAGAGGGCTTCATATGTCTCTGTATCTTCTGAGATCTACTGGCAGCTTCACTGTGACTCACCACATAACTAAGTTAGTGTTGTAAGGGCAGAGGAAACGCAAACTTAAGTGAACTACAAAGAGAATGAATCAGAATGCAAGAAAGGGAGGATTATTAGTGAATGCTGTAATGAAGTTGATTAGTAGTACAGTATAGTTTATCAGGATTTTTCTTGTTATCATTGTATTTTATATTCTTTATTTCAATGGATTATTGTAGTATCGTGAACCTGAAATTTCTTGTGAGGGGAAAAAAATCACAGTGCCATTAAGCAAAATACCCATTCAGTTTGATGGATGTAGGGCCTAGCGGGTTGCAGACACTGTCATTGGTGGATCAGAGCTTGTAAACAGTTCAGATTGGATACTTAGAGACGTGGTCAAGAATTGAACACAAGGCTGGGGAGTTAGCTCAGCGGTTCCGGCGCCTGTCTTGCAAGCGCAAGGGCCCGGGTTCGATTCCCCAGTATCCACATACAGTACTGGGTGTGGAGACTCACGCCCAGCAGCAACCAGTACTACATACCACAGTGCCGGGCGTGGTGGCTCACGCCTGTAATCCCAGCACTCGGGAGGCAGAGGCAGGAGGATTGCTGTGATGTGAGTTTGAGGCTGAGCTCAGGGCCAGCCTGAACCACAAAGTGAGACCCTGTCTCAAAAAAAACCTAAAAAAAAAAAAAAGAATTGAACACAAATACATGAAAAATTATTCTAATCAAACAATTGTGTTCAAGAGTTTATTCTCAATAATCCATGTGATCCTGTTCTTATGAAAGGATTAAAAAAAAAAAAAGACTAAATTCCAGTGTGGAGGTACTGATAACCAGAGGAGCCTAATTTTGCTTCTTAGTTATATGACCTTGAAGCAAATCTTGACTCTTTGAGCTGCAAAGAATGGCATCATCCTCCTGGGGGTTATTATGGAAATAAAATAGGATACTGGTAGTTAAATTGTTAGGGAACTATAAAATACCACACAAGGAAAAGTAACTTATGAACTTTCCAACTGACACCCAATAATATAGTTTTCATAAATGTTTCAGAGATATTGATTGACTGTGTGTAACCTTTGGCAGTTAGAGGCTGAGATGGGAATAGCTTGAACTACCAGACATAACCCAGATAGTAAAGTCTATACTGTACAACTGCAGTAGCATTCAGAATTTTGGAGTTTTCTATTTTGATTTTAAATTTCCTTTTTCATGTTCCTCATATTTTCAGCAGAGAAAATACTTTGGAAATAACTCACTGTTTTTTTTTTTTGTTTGTTTGTTTGTGCTTTTTAACCTTCTAATATTCATTTGCACTTTCTAGAATATCAAAATATAGATTCTAAAAATGAAGTATTTTTGCCAATAATGTAGTAAAAAATCATAATAAAATGCACACACACATACATATGCATTTGGTCAGAAAGTATCTAGACAGCAGATATACAAGAAACAAAATACATTTTTAAAAAACCCACAGTTTTCCATTTTCTGAGAAGGAGGAAAGCTAGGTGATTCTCAAGTTTGCTTAGAAATATAAGTAATTGTAATTACATTATGACTAGTCATTTTTTCATAATTGTAAAGCCAGGACCCAGGAGTCTGAGGCAGGAGGATCTTTATGAGCTCAAAGCCAGTGCACAGTGAGACTTTGTCTCCAAAACAAAACAAAACAAAGCAAAACATTTTTTCTATTGACAGTGAAGGATCTCTCTCTCTCTGTCTTACACACACACAACACAATCTTAACCATCTGATTTTATTAACATATTTACTCCATTGTGTTATCTGTGGTAAACTTGACAAATATGTGAAAGCACAGTTGTGACTAAATTAAAATCATAGAAGATTTTTTGCCCCTGGTTATTCCATTTCATTTTATTGTATTATCTCAGCCAAGTCCACATACCATGCACAGGAATAGGATCTGATGGTAAACGCAGGGAGTGGAAAGCCCAGAATCAGAGCCAAGCGACCGCTGTGCAGGCTCCTGCTTTTCTCATCTGTCTTCCTCCTGGGAGGGGAGGTGGTAAGAGCAGACCTTGGAGAAGCACTTCTTGTATCCAGACGCTCCGAGTCAACCCACACAAGCTTTCTGGGGGTCGAAGATTTCATATAGATTTCTCCGAGTGCATGTGGCTTTCAGTCCACAGAACAAAAAGTTTGTATAAACAAAAATCCAGTATGGTTTACAACAACTTCAAATTTGAATCTGTTTTGTGCTTTTCTTTAAAAAATGCACAGATGATGAGAGAATTCCTGTCTCTGGAAGGGAGATTTGTCAGCCCCCGCACTGGGGAGGGAAGGTTATGGAGGCTGTAGTCTTGTAGGAAACAGAAGCACAGAGGCAGAGTTTATTACTATTTCAGATCCAAGCTTCAGACGAACCTGAGCACACGCCGTTAGGTGTGATTTACGCTGCCGTCGCCCATTGTTGTTAAAGGCCATAGGCTTAGGGTGATGGCTAAAACACTTTGTGTACTTGTAAATGCACTTGAAGTCCTGATGGATGCGGTAGAGGTTACCGCTATTGCAGAGTGAAGAAAGCCTGCTTTTGTAAACCTCTGCTCGAGTAACATTTATTGTTATTCAGAGAATTAGCACGAGGGAGTGATTATCAACTTGAGAACAGTACAGTTCCTTTCCATTTTTGAGTTGATTTTCGGCAATGGCAGACATGACTTCTCAGAATTTCCTTTGTTCTGGTTGCTGAAGTGACCTGCTTTGTCCTACACGCGAAGGGTTCCCTACAGACTGACTGGGCCAGCTCAGTGGATGTTGAGCCGGCTGGACAAGGCGAGGCCATCTTCTCAGCACAGGGACTCCGCTTCGTGTCCAGTGACACTGGGCTTCCCCAAGGCGGCTGGAGGCCTCTGGGTTTGCTGAGATCACTGCTGGCTGAGCTGGGCTGTGCGTTTCTCCCCATCTGCACATCAACAAGGTCACAGCCAGTTACAAGCCATACATTCTGGGTGTAACAACGCTGATGCTGCCAGGTACCAGCAGCAGCATCGAACGGTAACTCATAGCTCCTGTCTGTGGGTACGTGACTCAGAGGAGGGAAATCTGAATCTAATCAGAGAAACAATAACTATGGAAGAAATCCTTCTTGCCTGTGTAGACTCCACAACTGAATGACAGCTGGTGAAGAGGTTTCTAAGAACTGCATATTGCTTAAGCAACCAAGTTAAGTTATCAACAGTGAACTTACTCTTTGGAATAATGGCTGTACTTCATTGGTTGTAAATCAGATGTGTTTCCTCCCACATGAGTGCTATCCAGAGCAGATCTTCTGTATTCTGGTCTGGAAATTTGGATGACTTTTGAGCTGAGCTCTAACGGAAAAGAAAAATTGATGTAGAGGAAAGTTTACATTACATTTTCAATTTAACTTCTATTTTTGAAAGTGGCATGTGAAACAGTGAAAGCTGGCTGGAACGATGTATAAGACAAATGCAGTTTCACGCACAATGATGAATTTTTCAGTTATCATCATTGGCTAATCTGTGTTATAATTATATTTGAATTGGATGATTACTTGCTTTTCAGAAAGCAAATGGAAAAGTGTTAAGAAAACATAGAGAGTTACGTAAATGAGGCATCGGTTCTCTGGCCCCTATGTGGAAAAAAAGTGTGAAAGTCATCCCCTTGTCAGAGAAGTGCACCTGTCTGGGTAACTTTCAACATGAGGAGAATGCCTTCTGAACACACAAGTGTGAGGTGTCCTCCCTACACTGACCAAGCACACCTTCCAAATAAAGGCCTCTCTGAGGTTCAGGGAGTGGCAGAGAGCAGGGGCCAGTGTGTGGAGAAAAGACTAATGAAAATCACATGGCAGACTGAAAAGATTTGAGACATATCAGTACTTCGGCACAGCTCGAATACTCTGATTAAATCAGTGTGGGCAGGGTGATGTGCGGTACTGATCAGACCCAGACCAAATGGTCCGCTGCCAAGGGCTGGGGCTCTGGGGAACAGCACTGCCCTGCGTGGTCTGCGCAGCTGACCGCACTGAGCCCAAAGGGATCATGGACAGTTGCCAACCTGCTTCTTGCTAGTTCTGCTAGGGTGCCATACTAGTGTTTGCTTTCGTCATACTCTAATGATTGGCCAAACCAAGATCCCATGTTTAAAACTTCAAATGTTACAGGTCAGACAAAACAAAACACACTTGTCTTGAGCATATTGTTTTTTCATTGTTATTGGGTATAGTGTGACATCACTCCTGCTGATTTCTTTTTTTTTTTTAAATTATCTTTATTGGTACATTAAATATACACATCATGATTGCACTCCATAATGGGGATTTGTACCAGTATAAGACACAACTTAATTCTCATTTTTTCCCATAGCCCCACCCACCCTACCACCCCCCCATATATATAAAATTTGTTTCCTTACTTTTTTGTTACAATCTCAACAGCTGATTTCTTTTTTTGAGAATCAAATTTATGAATATGTCTAAGAAAACCATAAACTTCCTTGGGAATATTCTTACCACACTGATGGATGGATATGTAAGACACCATAAGAAGCAGTTTCCAGTGTTGACTTGTGAGTTGAAGTGCTTTGATTTCTCATTCTTTCTCCTCTTCTGGAGTCCGTTTTCTTTATCACCACCATGGAACAGTGCCAGCATCCTCAGGGATGCTGCAGGCAGAAACTGACTTTCAGGGGATTTTTTTTTTTTCTGTGACTGGGAACCTATTCATTCAAACTGATGTTGTCGTGCCCTTTAATGAAAACTCGAGTAGAGTATTTCTCATCTGACATTTTATTTGCATCTTAAAATGTGCTTTTGCAGATTATTTTCAAGATACTGGTAAGCTTCAAAAAGATCTGTATCACAGATACTAATATTTTCTTCTAGCTTTAGAGGTCTTGCAAGTGTTGAAAGAGTTGGTTGAATCTGTGGGGAGATGTGCCCATTGTTTTATGCTCAGAAGTGAATGTACTTTTGCCCTACCCAGAATTCTCTTCCTACTGTTTTTTGTCATAGTGAAATCATTAGTTTGTTTTGTGTGATAGACAGCTGTTGTCACGGAAACAAACAGTGTCACAAATTGAGTTCTGTAGCAAGAAAGGAGAAAGCTGCTAACTGACATAACTGTTAGGAAAAGTAAAAGCCGAAATTATTGTTTATAAATCATCCCAAAACAAATTTGGAAGATAATTTCCACTTTTTAACTAATTTTGATTTATATATTTTTTTCAAATGTCGTTAATGTGTTTAGTTTATTTAAATTTAAGGTTCCTTTTCAAGGAAGGTTATTTCACATTTGTCATTTTTAACGTTAACTCACAAACTTAAGAGAGGAGAAATATATAGGAAAATGATGTATATTAAGCCAAAGTAAAAGTGTAGTTCACATTTAAAACCGAAAGACTAGCTGTGGCTTATCAGCCATCCGAAGAAATAAAAACCAGCCAACCAACCGAGCAGACAACCAACCAAACCAATCAACCAGTTTAATAACTAAACCAAACCAAAGAAACAACTTGAAATACCCTTTTATCTAAAGTAGAGACACAGAAAACTATAAGTGGCAGATAACATCCAGTGAAGATTTTTAAATGAGAATTAGTCTTGGGTATTTGGGGAAGGATGTTAGTAAGTTCTTAAAAGTAAACTAACTCCCTATCCCTGGCTTTTCTCTCTCCTTTCCTCTCCTTTTCCATGTTTTCTTCCTTTCTCTCTCATTTTTCCTTGTGCTGGGGATAAAACCCAGGTTCTCACACACTCTAGACACATGTACTACCACGAAGCTACATTGCCAGAGAAAATAACTATTCTTGGTCACAGTATAGTCTGTGCCTAATTTCCTTCCAGAGATGAAATGTCCTGTTAGTAATTAAAGTTACTTATAATGGATTTAGAATTTTCTCTTAAGCTTGGGCTCTGGTAAGATGTTCAGCTCCTGTTTTATTTATTTTTCTCTCTAAATCCAAGCATATATGATATGGGTTTTTTTTCTACTGGCACTTTTTTCATTCATTATCTGTGTATTCTGAATTTTAATTGTTTAAGTAACTTTAAGATACTCATTTTTACTTTTTAAATGGAGTGGCCTCTGAAATTCTTTATATATCATTTGCATAATATACAACAAAAACATAAGAATCATTTGCATATGTTTAACATTTACAACATTATTGGCACAATATATCCTGAGAAAGCAGATAACATAATTATGTTACACTAGGCCCTAAACTTTAAAAAAAGTTAACTGATATAAAATGATCTGTGTATTTACCTTCCACTTCAAATATGAAAGCGAGAGTTTTACTAGTAGACATATGGGCCTCTTATTAATTTGAGGTTCCTGTATTTTTTCCATTTGGATTGTATTGTATTTTTTTTTAAATGAGAGAGTCAAAATTTAGTGGCAGATGTTTTCAATCAGTTACAACAAATGGTGTGCTTCATTTTGATGACTAAATCACTTTTAAGTTTTCCAGAAATGATGGTTTTAGTTTCTTTAGGGTTAAGTTATTTTGAAAATCTACACATCTACTTTTTAAACTGTGTGAAAAATGACAATTTCTTCAGAATGTGATTGATGGAACCAAGGGTTGCCAGTGATGTAAGATCTTTGAAGTTATTGTAAAACATATCAAAATAGTTTATTTAATTAGATCAATGAAAGAATATGGTAAAGAAATATACTTATCAAAAATGGTTATGTCATAAGTCAGACAAAAATGTGACAAAATTTTGGGATTTAGACACATAGTTCTTCAAATTTAGATGCCTTTGAGGATCTTGTATTCTGACTATGTGTATCAGAGCAAGGCTAATTGGTAGGAATAAAGAATAATTCTGAAGTTTTACTCCATTAATCTCTTCTGCTAGGAGAATAGGGCCAAAGCTCAGGAAGAAGAAAGGGACTATTTTAGACAAGTTCACTTTCCTCTCTGGGATACAGTACCTAACACCTGCCACTTAACAGAGGAGAGACATAATTTGTCTCATGGTTCCAGGGGACTCAGTCCCTGGTCAGCTGGCTCCAAGGCAGGAGCACCATGGTGGAAGGGCACAGAAGAACAAAGATGCTCAATTTACAGCAGTGAAAAAGCAGAGAAAGAGAATAGCACTGCAGAGTAAGAGGAGAGGGTCCAGATAGACTGCAAGATTACATCCTCATGTCCCACCCAGACACAGCCAGAGCTATGCTTTACTAATTCCCAGGCAGCTTCCAAGCCAATCAAGTTCAAACAAATTAATTAAACCACTATACCTAGTTGAAATCTAGCAAGTTAGGAGGTCAACAAAGATGAATGAATATTTAAATATCTAGCAGAAATTTAAAAAATATTTTTAATTTCCATTGTAGAACGTGGCTCACCTCAACATCTGGTCACTAAAGACATCACGAACACATCAATTGGAGCCTACTGGACGTCTGCTCCTGGAATGGTTCGTGGATACAGGATCTCGTGGAAATCGCTTTATGATGATATTGACACTGGAGAGAAAAATCTTCCTGAGGATGCAATTCATACTATAATAGAAAATCTGCAGCCAGAAACCAAGTACAGAATTTCAGTTTTTGCAACTTACAGCAGTGGAGAAGGAGAACCTCTGACTGGAGAGGCCACAACTGAATGTAGGTAACACCACAGGTGTGTTTGGATGTGTGTGGGAACTACTGTGCAGCCATCAACTCAAATGACATGTAGCGTAACTGCTTGAATCACATGAGGAAGACAGAACAATTATAATTTTAAAGAATATGGTTTAAACTCAGATTAGGTTAATATCTAAAACTACATCAAAATTTTGAAATATTGAATCCCTTCAATTACCTATAGTTGTCTTCTTTTTAACCTGGTGGATGAGCAGCGATATCGGGTAGTCAACTGGTAAAAAAAAGAGAACCCCTGGAGACAGAATTCAGATACATTTCTGCAGTAGTTGGATTTTCTGGGTCATGTTTTTTAACCTTTCTTGGTTCTCACTTTCCTACTTTGCAGAATGCAGATAATAAACCTTGTTCTTTAGAGTTGCCATGAGGAGTAGGTGAAATAATACAAGGACCACCAGAGTTAGTGTCTACCCACTTAAAAATTTGACCAATGATAAGTGGCTATTGAGATGATGATTCTTATACATCAAGGCTAACCCTAAATTAACCCTCTTGTACTGTTATATTTGGTAAGGTTAAATCAGAAGTCTGCTTAGTTTTCTGCTGACTCAAGAACTTCTGTCTCATTAATATTGATCCTTGTGAAAAATCCTGATCGATTTGTCATGATTTATCATCATATAGGTGGTGAAAGGTGTGTGAAGGTTTTTTAGTTGTCTTCCTCAGAGGGCTGTTTGTCTGAGTGATGACGATGTGTCAGCAGAGGGTCAATGGTTTGGACAATGTTGCTGCTTTGGGGGTGATGTTGATACCGGGAGAGGCCATGTGTGGGCAGCGAGGGACATGGGGTGTGAATGTGGGGGTCTTGGTACCTTCTTCTCAGGTTTGCTACAGTGTTCTAAAAGTTAAATACCACAAGGAACAAACTCAAACACAACCTAAGCAAACAGAAAATTATTTGTTAAGCACGGACTTTTTTTTGAGCCTTTGTAGGAGAAAGCTTTATTGCTTTTCTTTTGAGAGGGTTTTAGGAGAAGGGCAAAGAAATGGAGCATACTTGTATTTTCTTCTGTTAGAAAGAAGTCAAAGAATTTGGTGATTTTTATGGGTAAAAGAGGGGAAAAGTGCTATGGTGATTGTCAGCTAAGTCCCACATCCTAATTCAAACTGTCCTTTACTAAGTCTGTTGGCCTGAGTGGTCTGAGGAATTCATTTTCTTTTTTGTCACTGGCAGGCTCAGTTGGATATGTCTAAGTTTAAATTTCTCTGAGTTAACTAGCTTTCAAATAAAAAAATCGAACCTCTTCAGGAAATTTAAATATGTGAAAAGGCGTATAATTGTATGATTGATTTCCATGGGAGCCCATGAAGTCGTGTCTGGAATATATTTGCTGATGTAGCTTAAGAAACTGGCAGAAATTTGTTCTCTATTTCTGATGGAAATTAATTTTGTTGTAAGAGAAGACATGTTATAAACTTAGGCCAAATAGGATACATACAGCTGAAATTATTTATAAGACCAAGAACAAAATTCAGATAGCTGAGAAATTATGAAATTGTATGCATTTAGAAGAATTTAAAAATTTCCTTCTCCTCTCTGTCTTTTCCAAAAACGACTTAGCCTTCAGATAATTACTTGGGGTTGAAAGTCCCCACATGGGACACGGTTTAGCCAAAAGCAATTATATTAGCAGAAACTGTAAATAAAATTTTAAGTCTTCAAAGATGGGCATCTAAGAACGTCTCAGTTTGGGGGAGTGATTGATTGATTTAAACATCAGTGAACAAAAAAGCCTTTTTTTGAAGGAGAAGCAGACTTGGAAGGAATGAAAGGTTCATTTCTTGGAGTGTCTGAGGACTGCTGAAATGTGTATTGAAATAAGAGACGTGAACCTTCCCTGTTCTCTCTCTCTCTCTCTCCCTCTCTCTCTCTCTGTGCGTGCGTGCGTGCGTGCGTGCGTGCGTGCGTGTGTGTGTGTGTGTGTGTATTACTTCGCTCTGCAAAAAGGACTTTCAGACCCTGAGTGAACTCTGACTTCTAGGTGGCATCAGAATCCTGAGGTGTGGATGAGGGTGCTTCCTGGCTACTTCAAGGGGACATCTTAGACATGTCTTTAGGATGGTTTTCACTGGAAGCTCAAGGAGTGATCTACAGAGTTGATATGATGAAAAGTGAGTTGGAACTAGAAACCAGCAGAGGGGAAGCTGTATGTTGAATCTCCTCAGAGCAACTGGGTCAGCGAAGGTGCAGGGAGAATTTTTTCTTTTCTTTTTTTTTGAGATGGGGTCTTGCTTTGTAGTTCAGGCTGACTCTGAGTTCACTATGTAGCCTTGGTGAGCCTTGAACTCACAGCAGTCCTCTTGCCTCTGCTGGGATTACAGGCGTGAGCCATCACACCCAGCACTGTGGTATGTGGTACTGATTGCTGGTGGGTGTGAGTCACCAGGCCCAGCATGGTAGTATGTGATAACCGGGGATAGAACTAAGGGCCTTGTGGTTGCAAAGCAGGCTCCAGAATCACTGAGCTAAATCCCCAGGACCCTCTAAGAGCTTCTAAAGCGCAGAATAACTCACAGTCTGTAAATTTACAGCAGATGACATACGTAGCAATTAGCCAAAAATATTTAGCTTTTGAGTTATGGGAGAACAAACAAGGCTTATTTTTTTTTCCTTAAAATCAAGTTTCCTATGACAACTAAGATGAGATGTGATCTAATTTATTTAAATTTAGTTCCTTTATTGAAAACAGTTAATGAAAAGAGAGGAATATGAGTGAGATCCACAGGGCGAGGCAAGTTAGGAAGTATAGCATTTAGTGGTTTTTTTTAAACATATAGGAGTGTGGAAAGATTTTAAATTTTGGAATTCCATTTTTTTTGGAATGTAGATTTCTTTTTAGGCCAACACTCATAAGATTTAAATTTCCATTTATTTCAATTTTGAGGTGAAATTGGCCTGAAAATTTTTCATAACAGAGGGATGTTTTGTTCCACTGAATAAAACTTTAAGAAAGAAATAAGAGGTCAGAAAATATACTTTAGCACAATGCCTTCTAGAAAAGTGTTAGAGACTGATTAATTTATTTATTGTTTGTGAACATTGGTAATAACTGATCCAAGTAGATTATTTTTCCATGTACTATTCTTCCCTATACTATACTATTTTCAAAACTAGCTAAAGTATGTATTTTGTTCACAAATTTATATATTTTATTTAATTGTTCACTCACTCAGAGAGTAGTACTAGGAAACTGAGTGTTAATCTGAACAAACTCTATTTTATTTCATTTTTATACCAGGGATTGAGCTCAGGACCTTGCACTTGTAAAGCAGGCATGGAGCTACTGAGCTAAGTCTCGAGCACTCTGCATAAATTTTAATATTTTCAGAAAGCAATGGATTAGGCTGAAATTCTTTGGTTTCTTTAGCACTAAAATATAAATTCCAGCCAATCTATTCTTGTTTAAAAGTACTTTTGCATCTCTGAGAAACTTTCATTGTAGCCATATAATGAACTTCTTTGCCTGTTTTATTATTCCTAGTTTTGTCCTCTGTGCATAATGTATCATCTTAAAAATCTGTTTTGCCAACTTTATTTTTATTACTGATTTTTATGCAATCTGGTTATAATAAGTCTTACTGTACTTCTTTTTGTATTATTCCTGGGGCTCATTGAGCTTCTCAGATCTGTGAATTAATAGTTTTTGTAAATTTAGAAAAAGTTAATC
Organism: Petromus typicus; assembly: GCA_004026965.1. Lineage (NCBI taxonomy): Eukaryota > Metazoa > Chordata > Mammalia > Rodentia > Petromuridae > Petromus > Petromus typicus. The sequence goes on along the minus strand of PVIR01016620.1, from coordinate 2,957 downwards.
CCATCATTTCTATAAATATTTCACACTTATTTTATCCCTGCTGTTTTCACATATTCTTACTACACATGTGTAGTTTATATAAATTACACACATACTTATCTCTGTGAAATTGTCACACTGGTACTGTTTATGTGTTCATTTTTTTCTCTGTGTTTCATTTTTAAGTTTCCTCTGTCCAATCGGGAAGTTCATTGATCCTTTATGTATTGTAAATACCATCCTGTATATTTTCATTTCAGACATTGCTGTTTTTTTCTCTCTAAAAGTTAGATCTGAATCTTTTGTGTAGGTTTTCCATCTCTGTTTCACATAGTGATTCTTTCTTCTACCATTATTTAGGTGTGGAACATAATTATAATAACTAATGTCTCTTTTGCTGCCACATACGTCATTTCTAGCTATGTTTTTATTGATGGCTTTTCTCTCATGGATTGTCTTCTCTTGGGCTGCTGTAACAAAATACCATTGGCTAGTTAATCTACAGAAATTAATTTTTTTCTCACTTATGGAGTCTAGAAAATTTAAGATCAAGGTTCTGGTAAGGTTAGATTTCTAGTGAGAGTTTCTTCCTGGCGTGAAGTTGGCCGCCTTCTCATTGTGTCCTCATGTACCCTTTCCTCAGTCTGGGGATGGAGAGAAAAACAGAGATCTCTGGTATCTCTTCTCTCACAAAAACTTTAATCCTGTCTGATCAGAGTCTCACCCTGAACCAAAGGCACCATCTCCAAAGACCAACAAAGTGAAATTTAAAGAGCACAATCATTTCATCCATAATATGGGCCATAATATTTTTCTTCTTGTTGTGCCTCAGAGTTTTTATTAGAAGCAGACACTGTTAGTTTTACATAGTTATTAGGTAATGGCTCTTTTCATATTCTTCTTTTTGAGATAGGGTCTCACTTTTTGTAGTTCAGGCTGGCCCTAAGCTCAGCCTCAAACTTGCATCACAGCAATCCTCCTGCCTCTGCCTCCCGAGTGCTGGGATTACAGGCATGAGCCACCATGCCCGGCACTGTGGTATGTGGTGCTGATTGCTGTTGGGTGTGTCTCCACACCCAGTGTTGTATGTGGTTACCAGGGGATCAACTGGGGCCCTTGCGCTTGCAAGACAGGGGCCGAAACCACCGAGCTAAATCCCCAGTCTTATTTTCATATTCTTATAAATGTTCTTCAGATTTTTCTTTGAGAATAGTTTTTTGTTTGTTTTGAGACAGCATCTTGCTTTGTAGTTTAGGCTGGGCCTGAGCTCATTATGTAGTCCATGCAAGTCCCAAACTCAAGGCAATCCTCCTGCCTCTGCTTCCTGAGTGCTGGGATTACAGGCGTGAGCCACCACATCTGGCATTGTGGTATATGATTACCAGGGATCGAACTAGGGACCTTGCATTTGCAAAGCAGGTGCCAGAACCCCTGAGCTGAATCCCAGACCATTTGAGAATAGTTTGAGCTTTCTGAAGCTTAGTTTTAAGCTTCAGAGTTTCCTACTTTGTGTTCACAATTTTTTATGCACATAATAATCATAAAAATAATGTTAACCCTAGTACCTTTGACTAGTCATTTGTAGATCCCAACTTTTTCTGGAAAGTCCTAAGCAAATCTTCTAAGTCTTCATTCATTATTGTTGGTATTCTCCATGACATATCTACTAGACAAATTCTTTGCAGATGAAAACACAATAAAAATTCACTTCATTAGCAGAAATGGATGTTTTCCAATGTAAAGCCTCCAGAATGTAAATAGAAAGTCTCTGCAATATGACCTCAAACTTCTGAGTGTGAGTGGAATAAAGACAACACATGTACTGAAGTCTTGCTGAGATGTGTCTTACACAAAATGAGTTTATGAGAGATTGTGGTGCTAGGCAGAAGAGTGGACATTTTTAAGAAACAACATTTTCTTTTCACACAAATGAAAAAGTAGATGTGCATGCTTTCTTTCAAAATGATACACATTTTAATTTTCCTCTTATCTCACAGTATCCCAAGATTCTAAAACCTTGAAAGTGGATGAAGAAACAGAAAACACAATGAGAGTCACGTGGAGACCAGCACCAGGGAAAGTTGTCAATTACCGTGTTGTGTATCGTCCCCAAAGAGGAGGGAGACAAATGGTGGCCAAGGTGCCACCCACAGTCACTTCCACAGTGTTAAAGCGACTTCAGCCCCAGACCACATACGACATCACGGTTCTGCCGATCTACAAGACAGGAGAAGGGAAGCTGAGGCAGGGATCAGGGACGACAGGTACAAAATCATCACTTTATGTATTGGTGAGGAGAAAGTATACCACGTGTTAAAAGAAGACATTGGTAGTCTACTTCATTTGTAAATATTCAAAATCAAATCTGTAGTATGTAAAATTATAATCATGAGACGAGATTCATCCTTGGCATATTACTTTTGCCAGTCTAGTTCCTCACAACATGATTCTCCCTGTTAATGTTCTAATGCTAAAGTAACCCGAATGGTGAGAATTAGTAGCCTCGCTGGGTAGCACTGTGTTACCAGGACTTTTATTCAACAGACATCTTGTGCTATTGGACTTAATCCTTCTGATAAATGTATATTTTTGAAAAGGCAAATAGAAAACCTTCTTATGAATAATGTTTTAAAATCTATTGTTACAGCATCTCGATTTAAGTCGCCAAGAAACCTCAAAACATCTGACCCAACTATGTCAAGCTTCCGAGTGACTTGGGAGCCTGCCCCAGGGGAAGTGAAGGGTTACAAAGTCACGTTCCACCCTACAGGAGACGACAGAAGACTGGGGGAGTTAGTCCTTGGACCATATGACAACACAGTTGTTCTGGAGGAACTTAGGTAGGAATTGCCTATATTTGTGTTAAAAGTCAAATCTATTTGTGCTAAAAATTGAATAAATCATATGTCAGTAACCTAATGCAAATAAATCATATGTTTATGTCCATTTGCCAACAGAATATTTTAGATCATCTTAAT